>JBAMAX010003022.1:0-115586 GCA_037043745.1 Chymomyza amoena
ATCCTTGGCTTAAGTGAGTTGGGATGTCGGTCCCAACTGCCGCCCTACCTAACCTAACCTAACCTAGAGAAACTCTCCAAAAAACTATTAGGCGCTCAGTCTTTCTTAATTGGGACGCTCAGAAATATTCCAAACACGATAATGGCGTTTCTCAAGCGCACCCAACTTCTTCTAGATCTCTCAAACAACTCATATTTTAAATAAGATAAGACCTAGGTTAGGTTAGGTTACGTTAGGGCGGCAGTTGGGACCGACGTCCCAACTCACTTAGGCCAAGGATAGGCCCTTTGTGATACCGCTAGTAGCTCACTCTACAATATTCTATTCACCACATTTCCCCACTTGATAGGTCCCCACGAAAGTTGAGAGCCATCCGGCCACCTGAATGAGCCTTAAAAGGCATTTTGTACTCTGTTCAGAGGGCTGAGATAGATCATTTAGAAAATGTGACTGTAGGAACCTAAATTCTTTATTGCCCAGTCCTGGGCAGTGACAGAAGAAGTGTGCCACCGTCTTCAGCTCCTCTTCATCGCCACAGCTTTTACAGAAGTCATGGTGGGGAGCATTCAAACGGGATGCGTGGTTTCCTACCAACCAGTGTCCTGTAATGGCACGGATGACAGATGGGCACTGGGCTCTATTCAGACAGCAAAGTTTTTGGGTTCTTTTACTGCAGTATGTCGGCCAGGTTTGCCGCGAGATTCTACACGTGTTCGATGTCCGATAACACGTTTTATTTGCACAGAGAGCGAAAAAGTTTCGTATTCTCATTTTACAGCTGGCCGTGGGTATACCCAGGCCCTCCTTGTCTTGAAGGAGGATCCTGGTAGTTTTCTAGCCAGTTCATCCGCAATGCAATTTCTCAAAGTCCCTGTGTCCTGGGACCCATATCAGGTGAATTGAAAGCTGTTCAGCCATCTCCCCTAGAGACAAGCGGCAGTCATTCACTGACTTCATACATGAAGTCATCGAGACTAGGGACTTAATAACCGCTTGGCTGTCCGAATAGTGGTCCGGGAGCCAAGTGGAAATAGTGGAACCGTCCGTGTATACCTTTATCGAGCCTGCTGGGCCTGGTACCCCAGTATTCCACTCCTCTCTGGTTGGAATATAGGCTCTGAAATTAGTTGTAAAATATTCCTGCGGTATGCAGTAGTCTGTACTTTCGGGGATAAGTGGGTTCCCTTTAAGAATCTTTGTATGACCAAAATCTGGATCATTCCATTTTTTCGCTTCTTTCATGCGTAAAGCTGGTAGAATGGATTGTTGTTTCCCTACCTTGTTCCGTGGTAGGAAGTTTTAAATAGCATTTAAGGCTTCGTTTGGTGTAGAGCGTAGAGCACCACTAATTGTAAGTTCGGCTGTTCGCCGAACCTTACTTAACTTTTTAAGGTTAGTCCCCTTATCTAAGGTAGGTATTTTGCTATAAACTACTGTTTTTATTTCTAATTTGAAAAAGTCGATCAGCCGATAAAGAATTTGGCCCATGACACACTACATAGCTTTAAGTCATAAAATATTTACTTTGATTTTTTTTTTGCATAAAATTGCATAGCTTAATAATTTTCAAAAATCTGACAATTTTTCTTTAAAACTCAATCAAGCAATAAAATGCTTTAATAAATAAGCTTTAATTTAAAATTCAACACTTTTTCGCTTGCTTTAACCCACTGTACAAACCAGCCAACCAGCCCGTTTTTGTTTTTGCCCTTCAGCGCTTTGATAAAATGTTTATCCCGGGAAAATTCATTACAGAGGAAAAACATTTTAATATGCCGCCAAAAAAAAAAAAAACTCATGTGCGTATGGAAATTAAATAACAGCAATCGGCATCTCAACGCATTGCCAAAGCCCGCGGCAAGTCGGTAAGTAAACCCCAATCCGGAGCAACCCACCCACTGAACCCGGTTGGGGGATGGGACTCAAAGTAAAACCCGTTCAAGTGTAACAATTTAATGGCGCTCACTGTGTTGTTATTACAGTGGCTGGAAATGCATTCAAGTGGCGGCTGCAAGTGGAAGACAACGCAAATTTTTACGACTTGGCTTGGCTCGTAAATAGTGCGTCGTCCCAATCCGAGAAAGTAGTAAAACATTTAAGCAGACCGCGAAGGATACTCAGTATTTTTTGTAATTAAACAGGCAGCGAAGCGTAGACAGGATATTAAAGCAACTTGCGTGGATCCGGATCCGGAGATGCCGCCACACGCAACCCCTGACACACAGATATAACAACCAACAACCCTTCTGTGCTGAAATGAAGCATAAAAAACCCAAATCATGCTCACCTCTCATAATCAGGCAGCGGCTGTTGTGTATTTGATTGTCCTTGCTGCTGTTGGTGTTGCCCCGTTGCCTGCGAGTAGCCCGGAAGTTGCTCCTTTGTCGAACATGATGCGGCCTGTCGCCAAACGCCACCGGTGGGATCGATCCATACGGCATTAGCATTGGAACCAGGCATGCCGCCGCCGCCGCCACCACCGGAGCCGCCGCCATTTAGCGGCAATGTGGGGAACTTTCGCACGGTGCCAATGGCGTGATTGCCTGTAATAAAGATGGCGGCATACGTTAAACCAACAAAAAATTAAGGAAGGTAATATATATATGTGTAGTAGTAGCCTTATATATAAAAAGCACAACTAAATGGTCTAAAGTAAATTGCAATTTGTTGTACTTAAAACTAAACAAGCGCTGGACTTAAAGAAAAAAAAACACCCTATACCCCATATCGATATCGATAACGTCTTACGCAAGCGTTAAAAGTAACGTGCAAATAATAAAATTACTTTTTATATTCAATTCCGACCGTCTCTCTGTCAGTCTCTTACAGCTTTTTATTTTTACTTTTTATTTGTTTATTTTTATTTTTAGAGTTTTACGCTCTTTTGAGAATTGATGTGATTTTTACGTGCGCATTTGTCGTTGGTTTTTATTATGGCCGGAGTAAAGGAACTCGGAATAGTTATCGCAAGTTGTTTATCTTTTTATCGCGGGTTTAACCTTCGAACTGTTTGTGGCAAGTCCCCATGGCTTGTTCCTCCGACTTAACTCGGTGCGTGTTCATATTTGTACATTATAGGTCTGGCTATATATGGTATAAATTATAGTTTTGTGGCCTCTGACAGTTCATGACAGCCTAATTGAGTCAATCATAAACGATAGGTTAGACATGATGGACAGTATTTGCAGTAAGAAAGTGGCAGAAATTCCTTAGTTAAAGTTCAGACGCAAAGGTCTGCAAGCTCCTAAAAATGCTATGCCTTAAACTATTTTTATTACAAATCTTAGAAGGGAATTAAAAAATAAAATTTAATACAGTCGAGCCGGTGTCCGACAGTGTTATACCCTGTAACCTTTTTCTCGAAATTTTTATTCCTGCATATTCCTTCTAAGAATTTTCCATACCTACAAGTTCTGCAAATTTGTACCGATTTTGATGAGAATCGAAAGTTACATCAAAAACTCAATTTAAAGCACAGATGTATATGGGGTAAATATCAAGTTGATATGTTGAGGGATTTGTTCATTAGAGCCACATGAATCAGCCTACCAAAAATTGTGATTCTAGGTCCCTTATTACTATTATTACGTTGACTCAAAAAGTTGATAAAGAAGGGGAGGTGAAATTTCTACATTATGGCTATAACTTTTGTTGTATTTGTCCAATATTGTTCATTTAAATTTATATGGATGCATGAATTCATGACTCATCGCTCTATGAAATTTCAGATCAGATTTCAAAATATTAAACGGTTTGGCTAAAAACCGCGAAGATCTACAGTGGGGAAGCAGGGGAAGATATGACATGATTCAACAAACTTCATCTTCTCAGGAAATATGTGCGTAAGATGATAAAATTTCGAATTTCTAGTTCTCTAATTCTCCGAGATCTAGGTGTTCATACAAACGGATGGACGGACATGGCTCAATCACTACGCGAGGTTATGATAAGCATTTTGGTATAAAGGATTTGGGGTCTGACACTCCTCCTTCTGTCCCTATGTACTTTTAAGTACAAGGTATAAAAATGGCCGGATAGTAGGTTTTTGAAATCGATTAGACAGGTCAATAAGGTTGCGAAAGTAATTAGCTGCCTAGAATTTGGATTCGGGGTCAGAATTTACCCGTCACGTTAAGATTTTGAGATATTTGAGGCTATGTGGCGTAAGTGGTAGCGTACTCGCCTCTAAAACCGAAGGTCGGTGGTTCGATTTCCCGCAGTAGCACTGGTGCATTTGCCTAGCACTGGCATCGCTAGCTCAAAGACGCTATTTGCCATGAAAGTCTCTATTAATTAAAGACACCGCCGTTCGAATTCGGCTATAAACTGTAGGTCCCTGTTCTGTTTGAACAGTTATTAATAGAGATCCCAGGGGTCTAACAGGGAATTATTTTTTTATTTTTTTTTTTATGTACCCGAAAAACTGAGTTTTTTTGAGGGTATGTACAGGGTGCAAAAAATTTGTGGTCATCTTTCCAGTTACATCTTTTAGTAGCACTCTTGCTCTTTAATTTAAGAGCTCAAGAGATCAATTATTATTTTGTTTGCCAATATTATCTTAGAAGGATATAGCCCTTCGACGTCATATGCAGTTTACAGGTCTACAAATTTCGGGGTTCATGTCTGTTATTGGGGAAAACTAAGGGTCAATACCGAAGTAATTTGCTGCCTAGAATATGAATCCGCGGTCAGAATTGCCCATTATGTCAGGATTTTGAGGTGATGTACCAGAAAATCGGGGTTTTTTTAGTTTTGAGGGTATGTACAGGGTGCCAAAAGTTTTCTGTCTGTCTCTCCAATTATAGCATTTAGTAGCACCCTTACCCTTTAATTAAATGTTTTAAGGGATTAATTACGATTTTGTTTTCCAAAGTTATGGCTATTCGAAGCTACACAATATATCCCTGTGACGTCACAGGTCTACGAATACCAGGGTCATGTCCGTTATGGGAAAGCTTAAGGTAATTTTCGAAGTAATTTGCCGCCTAGAATACGAATCTCAGGTCAAAATTGCCCATCACGTCAAGATTGTTTTTAGATTTTAGGCTATTACCCGTAGAACTAGCTGGTAAAGAACGAGCACCAGTTCCAATTCTTAAGTTTTCGATCTATAATATTGATGAGGACCTCGAAGAATTTTTATACCCTGCAACATCTCACTATTTCAATAACCTTCCTTTTTACCTGCATATAGTGTTCCGAAAATATTTGATGGTCACAAAAATAGGACAAAAATATATTAAAAAGATTCATATGAATGCATAAATAGCAATCAAAATACCAAAGTTTGACAAATAATATCCCAGCTATATAACACTACGTTACAAATTTAAGGTTCATATAGTGGAACCATCCTAGAAAAAACAGTGTTTTTTTAGAGTTGAGAAAAGTTTTAGATCTCAAGAAAAAATTTTGATATACTCTACACCAAAAACAAAAAAAAGTGATTAAGAGAAATTCGAATTTTTCTGTACCGTAAGTTTAAAGCTAAAAAGAGACTTCTTCGGCGTATATATGGTACCATGAACATTAGCTTTCTAAGCTAATATATTTGTAAGCTGTAAGCTCTCTTAAATTTAAATTTTTAGTAAGAAAAAAAAAAACAAAATCAATAAATAATAACTAATAACTAAGTAAAAAAAAGTTCTTTCTTGTAGTATTGCTGCTTAAAGTGGTTGTGAATTATAAGCTGATACTAGTCAATTGCTTGTTATGGTATAGAAAAATAAATATTGAAGCATAATACAAACACATTTCTTTATTTTGCGTCAAACTTTTTGAGAATATGGATAAAGGGGTTTCGGAGAGAATGGGAGTTCGGCCAATGTTTGGCAAAAATCTACCTTAAAGCTGATTTGTAGAATAATATTTGTATGTTAAAGTCTTCCTTATTGCATTTCCTTTAATATCTCTGCTTAAAAATACACCCTTTATATAGCTAGATTATTTTTGATTATAGTTTTAATGGTGTGTGTATTCATAATCTAGCAAACGTTCCAGATAAAAAAAAGCATACAAAGTGGAAGCCTGGCTTGGGAAATCTTTGAAATCATTCATAATTTGAATTTCATTTTCTTAGCAGTAGTTTTTATAACTAAGGACTACGTGTTAGAGGATTAAAGATCTTTTAAGTGCACTTTCTTTAAAATCTCTGGTTACACCCTAAAGTAGGGTGAATGATGTACTATGTTTAAGCTCTCTAAAGTTCGGTTTGGACTTTTCTAAACAAATATTAGGCAACTATTTGTATTGTATTTTATCACTAAATTTCTTCGAGCGCCACACCCAAAATATCCTTAGACAAATCTCTAACCCAAATTGAAAGAACTCGCCACCTTTGCTTACGTTTAAATAAATTCAAATACAACAATGGAACAAATAAATTTCGTATTTAAATTGAAAATCAACAGTCTCGACTGATCCGAGCTTAACTTACCATGTAAACTGCCCAACGAGGTCTGCTTGATAAATTGATAGCGTTTGAATAGAACCAATGCGCCCAATAGAAACACAATTATGGCAATGATGGAGCCCAGCAGGACGATAAACCAGGTCTGCGTTAAAAAGTCATCGGCAATATCACGACTGATGGGATAACTGTACAATGGCATAGAAAAGAAAATAGAGAGAAATAGAGAGGAAGGATGAGTAGAAGCAGAGAAACAAACAACAATACAATAAAACAGCAGCATAGACAAGAACAACGACAACAACATCGGAAGGAAGTACGTGCCCAGTCAAGGCTTAGTTTAATGGGCAAAAAGTCAGCGTCATCGTCAGCGACGACAGAGTCCTCTCACTTGGTGTTGTATGCCATTGTCGTTGGCCATTAATGGATTGATGTGTTGAGCTGCCTTTGTGTCCGTTGGTGGACAGTCAAATGAGCGCACGACCAACAATGACACAATAAAACGGAAAGGAGAGCGGGTGGGGTACAACTCAACCTAGTCCTGCACTACATACCGTGTATATCCCGTGTCCAGTGATTGGGTGCGTGCATCGATGCGTAGCACGGCAGGCTTGCTGAAAGGTCCAACGCCCACACGGGTGGCCGCTGCCACGGCTATATAGTAGGTGACGCCTGTGGTAAGGTTGGCCAGCAGCAACGTTGGCGTGGCCGCATCTATGGTCATATTTTTGAATATACGCGTAGTATTCTGCACGTCCAGACCTTTGACGAGCACATTGTAGTTGGTCAGCTTGCCTATGGGGAGTCAGAGAGAGTAAGAGCAATGAAATTAAATGTAAACAGGTCCGTCTCTGAGTGTTGAGTATACGCACCGTTGCGCGTGCGATTCGGCTGCGGAGGCAGCCATTTGAGAAAGACCGATGTGCGATTGAACTGTATGGCCTCCATGCCATAGGGTGGCGCCTCCGGCACTGTTAAAGAGACAATTTACAAGGCATTAGAGCAGCTGGGGGTAAGCACACAGCTAGTAGGCTAGCAGCTATGGCCAACTACAACTTGGTCTAAATCGTCACTTACCATCTTCGAGCGTGCGTGCACGTCGCGCGTTGGAGGGTTTGCCTACGATGCTCTTGTAAAATGGCACAAGAAAAAACTCATACGTAGCGGCTTTGGCTAGTCCAGGGACAGTGCAGGAGCTGACTCCTTGACCTTTGTTCATGATGGTCAGCATTTTGTATTCAGCCGAGTGTAGTTCACGCGCGTACATATAATAGCCTTCTATATACTGACCGCTGTCTATATCCCAGGATAGACGCACCGTAGTGGAGTCCGTAGCATTGGCGTCCAACAGCTCGACTATATCATTGGACTGCAGCAGCGTTTCCACATCGCTGAGCAGCAGCTGCGAGGTAGCTGATGCTTCATTGCCATCACGCACGCCCACCAACTTGCCCGCTGTTAAGGGCTCGGAAATGGCTGACGGTGGTGAAAAGCCAAAAGCATTCTCGGCGCGCACTATGAACATGTAAGCGGCGCCACTAATCAGACTATCCACGGTAAATATGGGTTCATTGAGTCTAGAGGCTATGGGTATCCAGGTCTTGCTCTTATTGGTGGAATACATTTCCACGCTATAGCCCAGCAGCAGCGAAGCGCCCGGCTTATCACTGGTAGGCCAGACTATGGTCAATGCCGAGGCGGTAGCATTCAATATTTTGGGCTGTCCCGGCGCTGTGGGACATTTGTTTTGCTCGGGCGCACGATAGAACTTAATATTTGGATTGGTTGGCAGTTCGATGCGCAGAAAACCACTCCAGGTGGACTTGCCTGTGCGACTGCTGGCCACACATGTGTACAGACCCTGATCGTCTTGACGATCCAAGTCTGAAATAATCAAATCACCGGCTGCAGTAATGTTCACCTTGGCATTGGGATGTATGGGTATGCCATCGCGATACCAGGATATGGTAGGATTTGGCAAGCCAATGGCCTTGCATTGCAGTGTAGCCAGCGACTTGATAGGCAAGGTCTGGTTAACAGGTCCAGCTATAATTATAGGCGGCGGTCGATCCTCCTGTGAGTCCAAAGTTAAATGCACTCTAGAGGCTATGCTGGCCACTTCATTCATGGCATTGCAGACTATGACCAGATCCTTATCGGCGCGTTGAAAGCGTGTTAGTGTTAAGATGGAGTGTCCCTCCTCTGTGTTGAGACTATGAAAACGATCCAGCGGTGGTGCACCCGGAAATATGAGCGTGCTATTGTTCTTGATGGTCCAGAAAATGGTGGGTCTAGGGTTGCCAGTGGCGCGGCACTCGAAGGATGTGTCGGCGCCTAGTTCCACCGACTTGCTTATAGGTCGCTGTATGAATTTCGGGGGCGCTACAGTGTGTGCATGTGGAGGGGGTAAGGTAGTAGACTAGTTAGCTAATGGTGCTAGGCTAGCGCTAAGCTAAGGAGCTGACTGAAAGCTAGAGCTGGCAAAATGTCGATAGGGCTATCGATAATATTTTCAATTGAGTAAAGCAGTCGCGAATACTTTTGACAAAATCGACTAAATTAATTTTGATCGATGGTAACGATAGTTTTCGATTTGAGACTGTGTAAATTCTTTTTGGCAACAAAACTATCGTTTGTCTTGATCGATTATTTTTGTTATCGAAGGAAGTACTATCGGAAATTGTCCAGCTTTAGCTCACACATTCTAATAAGCTTATGAGATTTCATATATTGTTAGTTTCCTGATCAATAGCCCCTTGGGTGCTACTCACTCTTTGGGTTAAGAAATCTCATCTCTCAAGTCGCCAGTGTGACCAGCGCTCCAAATGGTTTTGAAGCCAAACTTACCAAACACGGTTAGTGTGCCCCTCGCTGTTATAGCACCCACAACATTATCCGCCTCACAGCTGTACTCTCCCTCATCCGCAATAGTAACACGCTCCAAACGCAGACTACGATCCTCCAGCACATTGACACGATCTGGAAACATTGTAAACGAAACTTAGTAACCCCCAAACTCGCCCACTCAACCGTAATCCTTACCCAAAGGCATGTTGCCTCCGGAGGCCGTGCGCAGCCAGAGCACATCTGGCATGGGATCACCGCCCACACGACATGGAAACGTAACCGAAGCTCCTTCCAACACCGTTTGATCATGTGGTCCACGTATAATATAGGGCTTCACTGCAAATGCAAAATGACAAAACACATGCCCATAATGAGCGGTTAGCGGCTTTTTTGATGCCCAACCCAGGGTAAACCCAAGTCACATTCCGGCAAATTGAACATGACACATTGATTTGACTAGAGCAGTGACAGCTACAACAATAACAGCGGACTTACCGTGTACTTTGAGTGTGGCCAACGTGGACTCACGCATGCCAACTGGATTCTTGGCTATGCACTGGTATTGACCCTCGTCAGTCTCACGTGCATCCTGTATGGCCAAATTGCTGCCGTCAACGATGCGTATACGCTTCGAGTCCAAATCCAATTTTGCACCGACCCTTTTCCATGTCACCGTCGGCTCCGGTATACCACGTGGTGCCGCGCACTCCAACAAAGCCGTTTCTCCCTTTGCAATCCGTGTGTTCTGCGGCTCCAAGCGAAACTCCTCGCGTAGAACTATAGGGAGGAGGGGACGAAAAAAAGAAAAAACCAGAACGTGAACGGTGTGGAAATCAGCCAGGCGTGTTTTGGGGTTTTACCTCCTGCGTATATACAATATATAAAGGAATTGCTCGGATGTTGGCTCTTGGTGGCGGTGGTGGTTATAAATTATCTTGGTTTTGCATGATAAATGCCTGTCCTGCCTTAACCTGTTTCAATGTGAGTTGGTGTCTGTGCGTATGTGTTGGTTGGGTGTGTGAGTGTTTTGTGGACTGACAGCAAAGATAAATTGTTGGTAAATGGCATAAATGTGATTTTTATGCCAGGGCCAACAAGCAGTGGCGTAACAAGGGGGGTTATACTGGCATACACATTTGTTACCCTGCTTAACTTTAGCTATAACCGCCACTGCCCATCAGTTCGACAGCCACATATACATTATTATGCGTCTATATGTATATCCTGCTCATCCTGTTGCTTGGCAGGCTCATTTATAAAGGGGCAGCCCATTTGTTTGCAGCTTTTTTAGCTAATTTAATTCTATTAGATATGAATCAATATAATAATGGACTTTCTTTTTTTTACTAAGCTTAAAAGATTAAAGTGAGCATTCAGGAAAGGAAAGTGGGCAATATTTTGTGTTGATATGGGAAACGGTCTAAAGGGAAGGGGATGATTTTACATCAACTGCGTAGAAGGGTATTATTTATATTAGTAGAGACTGTATTTTGGGTGCAAGAGCATTTAAGTCAAAAAAATATTGGTTCTAAGCTCCTGGAAGAAGCGTTTAAGCCTACAAAAATGATCAGGACGTTAAAGGAAAGCGATTTAGCTAGCAGTGATAATCGGTCTGTCTGCCCATATTGCCTCGTTCTCAAAGACGAAAACGAATGTATGCATGAAAATTTTACACAAGAGGCCTCTTACGAACAAATTCTTCACTTGCTTTCAGATTTTCATTATTGATCCCCATTTTCCCAATAAAATTAACAGACCCAATTTTAACTCCTCTTGCTCATAGACCGAAGGAATTGGTTTCATGAAAATTTGACATAGGGTGTGTCGTAAGAGCAAGTTCTTTACTTGCTTTCAGTTTTGTAATATTGACCCCCTTTTGCCCAATAAAATTAATAGACCCAATTTGAATCGACTTATCCAGAATTATTGGTCTGTCTGCCCACATCGCATCTTTCTCAAAGTCCAAAAGAATTGAGAGCACGAAAACTTGACACAGGGTGTTCTTCACTTGCTTTTAGTTATTCGATATTTGTCCCCCTTTAAACAAATAAAATTTATAAATCCTATTTTGAATCGATTTAGCTCGAATTATGGATCTGTCTGCCCACATTACGTCTTTCTCAAAAACCGAAAGTATTGGATGCATTAAAAGGGTTCTCATACGGTTAAGTTCTTCACTTACTTTCCTTATTGTGCCACCTTTCAACAAATAAAAATGTAAATTAGGGTCCCGGCCGACTTTACAGTGCTCTGGAACCTGCATACCGCTCTGATTCGCAACTAGAATAGGAACATTCAGAATAATTCCTTTGATACTGTTCTAATTTTTTTATCCTACCGACGTATGCGTGAACGTACTGAGTTATCTACTTCAGATCATGCAGACTATTTATACCCTGTACAATAATATTCATCTCATTGCCATGGTACAGTCGGTCCTGCCCGACTTTATAACACTCTAGAACAGTGGCGATCTGTTTGCTGGTCGCAACTGCAATAGGAACTTCGTCAATGGCTCCTTTGATATTGTTCTGTTTTTTTAACCTGTCGATATCGAGGTGAAATATATATTGAAATATATATTGTGCACACCTTTTGAGGTGTGGCTATCACCTATTGTAAATTTCACATCAATGCGTTGACGCATACGAACACAATCGGTACCACACTGATTTGTTTGTTGACGTTTTTATAGATAGATCATTTGAAAACTCTGAAAGTTATTCACAAAAATTTGCTTTTTGAATCTGTTTCACCAAGAAGCCACGGTTAAATCTATTTTTGTATTTATATCTACATATTATAAAATAAAACAGATTGTTCAGATCCAGTTTGACTGTTTTTACTGTTTACCACCAATACTGCCATTGAACACATATACTTTTCTGTCCAATCATATCGTAAAGTTAAAACTTAAGTGAATATGACATAAAAAATTAAAGAAGAGTCAGGATATTTGAGAGAAGCTTTTAATTTAATTTAAAAATTATTTTTCAAGATCCTAGATCAATATATTCTTCTTCTTTACTCGTGCTTTTGTTGCGATAATTGTAGAATGTATAATTCTCTGCAAAGTTGATGTGTCTTTTACTCTGAACAATCTATCTCGTAATATTAGTCAGCAGAAGTAGATAATGTTGTATCCGGATTTTGTAGAGAATTTTATACTGTATTACTTTTAAGAAGTTCAGACATTCACATGTGTTAGCTATGGGCAGCAGTTAGAATCGTTAAAACTCACTTAGGCCAAGAATAGGCACCCACTCAGGATGTGTCACAGACATCCGGTGGCCTGAATGCAACTTAAGATGCGTTTTAGACTCTTTTCTGAGAGCTGTAATAGATCATTGTGAAAATGAGACTTAAGGAAAGCGATACCTTGTCCTGCAAAATCCAGTGCCGTGGCAGAAGCCATCAATTTTCGAAACAAATTTCTTTGCTGAAAAAAGCATCGATATTTTGGACTGGTAAACCTCGATGTAAAGGGTGGGGTTGGTCTTTGGGTTGCGCTTGTGCGGGAAGTTGTCTGATTGTCACACGGGAGTGACCAGCGACGATTCCCTAATTGGCCAATCCAAGTAGCTCACAACGTCCAGCTTTACGCTAGGTACCTTCTGATTAGCCCCTGGATATCGCTTTCCAGGGGTGAGCTAATGTGATAAGGCGACCTCTCAGGCGATCTGCGTTTGAGGACGTTTTGCATAGAAGCGTAAGTGGACATATACAAGGTAGTGGAAGGCCCAGTCAGCCGTCATTTCTTTTTCAAACCCCATGACTACGAAAATATGAAACATCGATGTATCGATATATTGAAGTTTAAATTACTGTAGTACATATAAGAAATGAATATTTTGTTTAGGCCAGAAATATCCTCACACGGGCAATCATTCATACTTCCAAGACTTTTGAAGTCTATTAAGTTTATTACTTTTTCGTGGAATGTGTACATCTATATATCCTCCATCTTACAAGTCAGCTAGAATAAAAAACTGCTATTAAAGATTTATGCTCCACATTCGCATTCAAATATGCCAGCCTTTTTAGCGATTAGTTGTACCCATTGTTATCATGTTCATTTTGCCAGCACTCCATGTTTTGGGTCATAGCACATGTTATAACTCATTGTCCACTATCTGAAATTCTTTGAATTTTCTTCTCAGACTCGTAATACGCTGCTTAAAAACTTTTGGGCAATATTAAAATGCATTTGAAAAGATTTGCAGCCCACTAAATCACGCTTTTATCAACATTTCGCTTTGCCAGCGAAGCGTTGCCATCAAAAGAACTTCGTAGGGATGCAGTAAGTCAGTGGTCTGCATATTTATTGTGTTCCCAGCATACGAGGGCGGGACACACTGAGAACAGAAATTATTCGCACACCTTTCAATTTGAAGTTTTATGTTCTGTTTGCAGTTGTTGCTTAAATTTTTTGAAGAAAAATACAACCTATTCAAAATACATTTTTTTTATTTGATAATGAGTTTATAATAAAATTAAATATGTTTAAAAAAATCCAATTAAAACTTTTATTTAGATAGCAATTTTTTTTTATTTCTGTAATAATGGCTTCTCTGCAAACAATTAAACTGAATTCGCTTGGGATTAAAGCTAGGAGACAGCTTAAGTTGGAAGCTGCTGGCGATTATACCAAATAAACTACTTCAAAATAATAATTATATAATGTATTGAGAAATTAATACAATTAAAAAAAAATAAGATTTTTATAATTCACAAATGTTTCAAGCAACAGCTACTACATGTAAAAACCTGCGGTGCTGTTTATAATTTTTCGAGTTTTCTTTAATTTTTCCCTTATAATTCACAAATGCTCCAAGCAACAGCTGCTACAAGTGAGAACTTTTAGTATTATTTTTATTTGTATTTTTGGTCTGTTGATGTTTTCCAAAAGTCCGATATTAGTTAGTTCGATATATTTTTATGTGAGGAACTAATTTTCTGCATCCAGAAGATGACAATGCACAGGTCTTTAACTTATTGAAAAACTTTTTTTTCCTGCCATATGGTACACACTAACTAAATCGGTAGATTTAAAAAAATTCAGGGTTTATTGGTGCATGCTGCACTCCCATCCCAGAGATCCCACGTTCGAGCCCACAAACCGTCCAGCGCCAAATCCCCATTTTCCAATATTACCTACCCCACACAAACCCACATAAACCCAGGAGCTCAACAGCTTTCCAAGGAAGAATAATAAAGTGATGCTGTAAAAAAGGTCGGAAAGCTCGATGAAAGCTCCCTGCGATCAGCGGTGACGAGAAACGCTGTCTTGGATTTCATGTTCGCCAATAGATGGCCGCTTTCAAACACATATAACATCTGTGCGGGCAAAATGTGGATGAGCTTTCTCTTTCAAAAAAACTATTTCTGCGATTATCTCCAATATTCGATCATCGATAAAAACTCGCTGCGATCAGCGTAGACAAAAAACACTGCCATCTTGAGCTTTCTTTCCCTGGGAGTTTGGATGGTAGCCCCATCCGCAAAGTTCCCCACGCCCAGTTGACGTTAAATGGTAGCCTCATTGGGATAAGTCGCATCTGGCCAAACACCGAATCGAATGGAAATAAAAAATCGATTACTAAAACCGATACAAGATGTCAAGCTCTTATAGAGCTCCCAGGAGTAGCAACGGAAAAAAATAAAATAAAAAACAAAAGCAGTGGGAAAAAGAAAAAAAGCTCGATCTGGACATAGGAGGAGCATAAATGTCAAGATGCTTTATCGTATCTCTTATCTTTATATATAAAGAAACTTATGTTTAACGTGTTACGGATGTTCTCATGAACGCGTCGATTAATTTCAAATCTGATTTTTGCGTGTGTTATAGGTTGCCAATACGGAGGTTTTAAGCTATTGCGATGTGTTTGTGTGTATTGGTTCGTGAGATATACGCATTGTGAATATCGTGAATATAGCATAGTAGAAAATTGTTCAACACCGGGTATTGGACATTCACTGAAGACAGAAGCGTTGTCGCAAAGGGGTTGAAATGTAGTTTCTGTGGGGTAGTATTTATTAGAAATGCGAGCTCTCTTAAGAATACTTAATTTCGTCTATACGGCTTTTTAAAGAGTCATGAAAGTCAACTAATCCAAAAATCTTATGATTGTCTGGATAAGCTAAATAGAGAATCTTACGGTGTTTATACACTTTAAGAGTATTCAAAAAGTTTGGGAAGGACAACGTCTGCCGGGCTGACTGGTAGTCTATAAAATTTAAGCGTTCGAACCCAGAAACCGTCCAGCCCCAACTCCCCCTTTTCCAATATTACCTACCCTACACAAACCCACCCTAGCTTTCCAAAGAAAAATAATAAAGTGATGCTGTAATAAAGGTCCGAGATCTGCGAAGACAAAAAAAGATGTCTTCTTGGTTTTCATCTTCGCCAATAGATGTCGGGCTTTCAAGCACATATGACACCTGTGCGGGTAAAAAGTATGATGAGCTTTCTTCCTCCGGGAGCTTAGATGGTAACTCCATCAGCAAAGAATGCCACGCTGAAGTTAGATGGCAACCCCATTGGAATAAGTCGCATCTGACCAATCCTCAGATCGAATAAAAATAAAAAAATCAATTGCTAAAACCGACACAAGAGCTCAAGGTTTTGTATAGGCCCAAAGCTGAAAAATAAAATTTTTGTAGCAGTGGTAAAGAGAAAAAAGCTGGATCTGGTCGGACTTAGAAAGAGGATAAGCGTCTAGTTTGGGTTTCGTAGCCCTTATAGTCTATAAAATTTAGGCGTTTATACAGACAGATAGAAGAAGGAATATGGCTCAACGTAGAAGAAGATAGAAAAACGGAAATAGCATGGGGTTTACTCCGATCTCCTAGCACTGGCATCGCTAGCTCAAAGACGCTATTTGCCATGAAAGTTTCTATTGATTAAAGACACCGCCGTTCGGATTCGCTTATAAGCTGTAGGTCCCTGTTCTGTTCGTACAGTTATTAAAAGAGATCCCTCCATGCCCCTCCAAGGGTCAAACAGGGAATATTTTTTTTTCTCCGATTTCGTCGTCCCAAAGTTTTAAGTAGGTAGATAGGTAGGTTGACGCAGAAATTGGGGCTTAGCGTCCTCACTCACTTAGGCCCCGAGAACAGGCTCTTTGGTATACCGATAATGGGAGTAAGGGATAAGAATATAGGCATAGATAGGAAAAATTAGGGAAATAGGAAAAGTGGAAAGTGCAGGACCATGCTTTACGTGGATTTCGAACCCACAACCTCTGGAATGGATGTTTCAAGTAAGAATTTTTTATATATATATTAGTTCGATATATCGAATTTTTATGTAAGGAAACCATTTTCAGCATCCATGGGAATTCGCTTTAGAAAAGTGTCCCAATAATTTCTGTTTCCAGCTTTCACGCCTTTATTTAATTTAAAATTTAATCATGTCCGCATATTTTCTGCTCTCACTGTATACATTTTTTTTAGCCAGCTTTACAGCTCTTTTGAGCTTTGGTCAAATGCAAAGCCAACCTGCAGTCCTTGCTGCTGCTGCTGCTGCGGTTGACGTAGCTGCTTCTTGTCCCAACAGTTTCCTGTCCGAATTTGTGCCGTTATAAATTTTACAGTCGAATACTTGCCCACACACATATCTATGCACATACACATACAAACATACTATAAAGTATATACAAAGGCTGGTAGTATAATAAATCAAGTAACTTTCAAGCACTTGAAAAGCAGCTGCATCAACAGCCAGCTAAAAAACTTGAAAGCAACCTTTTGTGCAACTCTGAAGTCCTTTTTTTGCTTTCTTTCGGAAGACTACTACTATATAGCATTTACAAAAAAAAAAAATATTACGAAAGAACCTCCTAAAGTGAAAGCTGCTTTTACCTAAATTAAATTTCATTTTTTAATCTACAAAGTGAATAAGCTGTTTTTATACACACACAAATTTTTTTATTTTTAGTTTTCGTGCTGGTTAAAAGTATAGAAAAAGTTTTTCCAAAATGTAAATATAGTATATAAAAATCGTTATGTAAAATGCCAAACCATGACTTTTATTAAATTTAAAGTGAAGCTCATAAATCAAAATAAATCAAATTTCAACGCTCATGCAAAGTCAGCCATCATCATCATATTAAAGGCCAAAACGAACCGAACCGAACCGGGTTCCCAAAAAACTTTTAATGTGCTGAAAATAGCTACAACTTGGGAGCGAGTAAGCAAGCCCAAAGCAAACATGCGGGAGGAGGAAGGGAAGTCCTTGCCAGCTACTCGCAGCAGGAAACACGCCAACCATCAATAAATTAATCAAAGTCATAATCAGTGTCAGGTTCAGTGGCACTGGCGAAAGTTGTAGGCCAGACCAGAGCAGGTCATGACTCAGTCAAGCGGACTGAAAGCGCTGAAAAGGTAAGCAAAGTGACACAAGAAGAAATAAAACCAGGGCTGGGCAATAACAATAAGGCCGAAGCAGAGCAGCCAGTTATTATTGATAAGCGAAGCGAACCTACTCAGGTGATACCAGTTCAGGCGGAAGGCCCAAATGGATAACTTCAGTGATTTGGTTGAGAAGCAAATGTAATTAAATAAAGAAATTCATAAAAAATCATAAAAATGTATTCAAATAAAAATTTATATTTTTTTAATTTTATAAATTAATAAAAATTATATTTTTATAATTTATTACATTAATAAAATGTAATTTTTTATTTAATAAATTAATAAAATTTAAAAATTACTACTTTTTTAGGTCTAAATTAATTTATATACATATAAAAAAAGCTGAAAATTTGAAGGCTCTGAGAAAGTTCCATTGAACTTAAACTGGTTATTTATGGTTCCAAAATTTCTTTTAATTAATAATGAAAATTTAACATCAATTTATTATTTTTATTTTTAATAAATTAATAAAATTTAAAAATTACTGCTACCTATTATTTATTTATAATACATATAATTTATATACATATAAAAAAAAGCTTAAAAATTTGAAGGCTCTGAGAAAGCTGCATTCAACTTAAACTGGTAATTTATGGTTTCAAAATTTCTTTAATTTAAAATTTATTTTAATAAATTTATTATTTTTAAATTAAATTCATTTAAATTTATTTATACAGAAATTAATTTGCAATTTTTTTTTAAATTCTTTTAAATTTATGTATACAGAAATGAATTAAAATTTATTTTATTTATTAATTCAAAATTTACAATAAATTGATTATTTTTCAATTTAACAGATTTTATATTTATTTATACAGAAATTAATTTAAAAAAATTTTTTTTAGAAATAAATAAAAATAAATAAGACATTTATATGTACATATATTTGATTTATTTTTTAAATTTTATTCATTTTAATAGAAAAATATGTTATTAATTAAAAATGTTATACAAAAAATTTTTTGATTTGATTTATTTTTTAAATTTTATGCATTATAATAGAATAATATGTTATTAATTAAAAATGTTATAAAAAAAATTGCTTAAGTTGGTGCTCTGTAAAAGTTCTATTGAACTTTAAAAACTGACTCTTTGTGGCTCACAAAAAAAAAAAATATTTTTTTAATTAATTTATTTTATTTAATAATGAAAATTTAAAATTAATTTTTTATTTTTAAATCAAATTCATCAAAGTTTGTATATGTATGTAAATTAATTAAAATGTTTTTTTTTTTTAATTTACAAATTATTTGTAGTATTTTTTTAGTTCTATTTATAAATTTATTCTTTTAGAATTTATTTATATTTAAGAATAAAAAAATAAATACTGTAAAAGTGATTGATCTAGAAAAGTTCTATTGAGCTTAAGGAACTGTTATTTTTTGGTTCCGAAAATTTGTTTATTTTGAAATTGAATTTAGTATTAATGATAAAAATAATAAAATTAATAAATGTATATTTTTTTATTTTATAAATTATTTTTTTTTAAATTAATTTTTAAATAAAAATATTAAAAAAAATGCTTGCAAAAGTGAGTGTTCTGAAAAAGTTCCATTTAACTTTAAGAACTGCTACTTTGTGGCTTCAAAAATTTCAATATTTTAAATTTTAATTCATTTTATTTATTAATGAAAATTTAATCCTTAAATCAAATTAAATTCATTAAAATGTATTTATATTTTAAATAAAATAAAATTTTTATTTTTTTTACTTTAGAAAATTATAAAAATTAATATATACTTTCATTTTATAACTTTCATTCATTGAAATTTATTTATATTATATACAAAAATATTAAAAAAAAAAATGATGTGAGCGCTTTGAAAAAGTTCTATTAAGATTTTAGAACTGGTACTTTAGGGCTTTAGAAATATATTTATTATAAAATTATTTTATGTAAATTTTTCATTATTAAATCAAATTTATTAAAATTTATTTATATATAAATTAATTAAAAACCAAATTATTTTTTTGTTTTAGATATTTATATATACGTTTTTTTATTTTATAAAAAAAAAATTTATATATAAAAATATAAAAAAAAATGGTTTTTTCAAAAGTGAGTGCTCTAAAAATGTTCCTTTGAACTTTAAGAACTGGTACTTTTTGCTTCCAAAAATTTCATATTTTCAAAATTTAATTTGTTTTATTTAAAAAATATGTGAATATTATTTTTCATATTTAAAGTTGGTTGGAGCTAAAACTCATTTATTGCCACAGAGGTACTGGAAAGTTTGGCAATATTTTAATCAAAATGAAGTTCAGACTTGCCATTTCTAAATATCAAAAATTTGTAGACTTCAAAGTTTTGGTAATTTTTTTAACTTTAGATTTGCAATTTATAACTATTTCCATGTTTAAAATCGTCTTTTTAAAGATATATTAAAATAGTCAAACTAAAATTAAGTTCAGGTTTTTCATTTTTTTTTTTAATGGTTCATGGAAATCTAATTCATTTTTAATTTTAGATAGGTTATGCTATTAATTTCCAATATATCGATAAATATTTATTAAATTTTGGACGATAAAAAATAATAACGTCTCAAACATTTGATTAGATATCGGTTTTATTGATAATATTTTAAATATCTATAAATATACTATTTTTTAGATTCCCGCAATCATCCTAGGTTCATCAAAAAGTAAGAAATAGGAAAATTTTGGGTCTCGCCATCTATATGCAAACCAAGTAAAATTTTTTATCATCTTAAGGGATAACACCATTGTAGAATCTTTAAAAAAATAACCTTTACTTGCTTTATGGGAAGACAAAAATGTTCACCCCAGTTATATTCGTTGGGCTAATTTTAAAACTTTAAACTCGCTTTTTTTCCAAATAACTTTTTTTTTACTGCCTTCACGAATAACTCTGATAATTTTTATACGATTGATTTGAAAATGTGGAATTATCTTTATAACATCATATTCTAGTGAACCATGGAGAGTTTTGTCAAAATAATTTAAACTTATCATTTTTATTCAACTCATTTTTCAAGAGTTTTTTTAAGGAAATTTTTTTTTTTTTAACTTGTACCGTTTTTTTTTTAAATTTATATTGGTAAAAACCCTTACATGGTTCACCTGTTTTTGGTCCATAGATTAACAGGAAACCCATTTTTTTAATTTTCAATGGGGACAGCCGTGAAGGTCTCTCCTAAAATTAGTCATGTACTCATAGCTGTCTATAGGCGCCATTTTGTTTTTTATTACTATGGAAAAATTCAGTCGGTATTGGATATAAAGTAAAGTTCCTTAGAAAAAAAGTCGAAAACTCATCTAAAAGAAACCATTCTCCACACAGGTGTTACCCCTTATATGAAAATCATGTTTTTTTCGGCAATAAAAAACGCCAACGCAGTCAAAATTTAAATCAAAAAAGGTTAAATAAATTCTGGATGCCCCTACTATAACCACGCTTCTTGTTTGCAGCCCTGGTCAATAAACAACATCGCCAACACAAAGCAAAAAAAAAACACACAACTTTAATGAGCAAACAAAAGTTGGACAGATACTTGTACTAGGCCTACGGCATACGCTGCTTATACGCAACATTTAGCCATAACGCACGCTGCGTATGCGTCATATTAGTTATGTGTGTCAGTTGAAAGCAATTACGTATACGTAGCCGCCATATTTACACACGTTTCCTGCAAAGACAACAAAAAATATGCAACTTATGTTTATTATTGACAAAACCGCAAAGTGAACAACTGACAAACGTCCTTTGCTACTTTCTTTTTTTTCGTCCTGTTTTTGCCTAACCCAATCAATGCGAACGCCTTTCAGTCAAGTCTTGTCGGGATCTCCAACTCTAAACTTATCCAGCCCAGCAATAACGACGTTTTAACCAAGCAAACAAATTTGACGTGCTTTTCGTGATTTACATGCAAATATTGAAAAATATTCCCCAAGGATACCGCAAAAAGCAAACCAAACTGGGTGAAAAGCAAAACAACAAAAAAATAAAAAGATAGAAGTAACCACGAAAGTGCCATAAGAAAAATAAACTGGGTCTGTTCCTGGGTCCTGGGTGGGGATTGTTACAGGAACAGACAGACACGGGCTTGTCAAGGGGCAGGCAAAATATTGATTTTTCCTGTGGGAGGCGAATGTAGAAAAATCGAAAAGAATAAAAATAAAAATAAAAGAAATATTAGCCAACAAAAGATAAAGTGCTGCAGAGGCGCCAAGGCGCAACTTGGAGCAGGGTGCGCTGCAGGGTTTACCTTAACTAGGTTGTGTCCTTTAAGTTAGGCTACAGTTGATGAGATCATGGTTTTATCGAACTTTAGTTAAGGAGTAGCTTTTAGTTAAAAAACTATTGAAATAAAACAACATTTTAGCTTTTGAGAACGATTTGCAAAAATATAATGTATATTTTAACATTATCTCTACCAAGAGTTCTCAAAATTTACCTGAACAATTTTAACTCACTTTTTTTTTTTAAATTTAACTTTATTATCTTAGTTGAAACATTTACCAAACAAAATACTTTTTGTCTTTTTATATAATAGCAATATATGTATAGTATGAAAAAAACATATTTATTTTTTAAGCAAATGATTAAAATAAGTAAATAATATTAAGTTATAACTTTTGACACACCACGGTCGAAATACTAGTGTCAATAAATTGAACTTTAATAATTTTAACTTGTATTTTTTTGTAATAAATTGCTTAATAAAGCCAGCTATTTTTATAATTGTACACGATAAAATTTTTTTGGACATATTACTTAATATAAAAAAAATATTTTTATCAAGCGTTTATGCACTTTATAAAAAATTGATTTTTTCAGTTACTTTAATATTTTTTTTTAAATTGCCCCATAATATCCATAAATAAGTTTTTTGTTGCAATATTAACTATCCAGTTGGGTCGTGGTTCGTAGCTTTATAAAAGAGCGTTTTTACTTCCTTTCATTAATTGCATTATACATTTTTATACCCTGTACCGTATGGTCCAAGGGTATATTAAGTTTGTGCAAGCCGAAAATGTATGTAACATATAGAAGGAGACGTCGGAGACACCCCAAAGTTACCTAAAATATGATCAGGGTGAATAGAGAAGTCGATATACCCATGTCCGTCTGTCCGTCTGTCCGTCCGTCTGTCCGTCCGTCCGTCCGTCCGTCCGTGTGAACGCCTAGATCTCAGAGATGGTAAGAGCTAGAGTTACCAAACTTTCACATTAGATCCCATATTATTCCATAGGAGGCAAGTTTATTTTATTTTTTTGATATCGGGGATAAATTATATAGCTCCCATGGGGGTGTTTGAGACGACCTCGAAAAAAAAAGCGTTTTAGATGAATAATTCGTTTGTTTATGAAGATATCGTAACGAAATTTGGCAATCGAAAGTTTTTTATAGTTCCCAATCACTGTACCAAATTTGATCAAAATCGGTTGACTATATCATATAGCTCCCATAGGACCGATCGGCCAAAATAACTTTTTTAAAGAAAAATTGGCTATATTTCGTGTTTTAATAAAGATATCCTAACCAGATTTGGCGTTTGGAAATTGTTTAGACCACTTAAGCAATGTGCCAAATTTGAACAAAATCGGTGGACTATATCATATAGCTCCCATAGGTTCGATCTTCCAAAACATCGATTTTTTAACAAAATTTGTTGTGTTTCGTTTGTTTGTTAAGATATTGGGACCAAATTTGACATTCGTGAGTATTTTATAGTTCCTAAGCACTGTACCAAATTTAATCCAAATCGTTTGACTAGATCATATAGCTCCCATAGGACCAATCGGTCCAAAAACACGTTTTTTATACAAAATTCGATGTGTTTTGTTTGTTTGTAAAGATATTTGAAATAACTTTGGCGTTCATATCTTTTTTAAGGTATTTAAGCACCGTGTCAAATTTTATTGAAATCGGTTGACTATATCATATAGCTCCCATAGGAACGATCGGTCAAAAAAATTTTTGCTTAAAAATTCTTCTGTTTTTGGTTTTTGTGAAGAAATCGGACTTTATTACAAGCTAGTGGTACAGGGTATCCTAAAGTCGTCCGCGCCCGACTTTACGTCCGCCATTTTTTTATTTAAACCATATATTCAAGTTTTAAAAAAATGTATGCAATTGTTTCTAGAATACAAATAAAACCGTTCCGTAACTGCAATTAATAAATATCATGTAAAAATAATTTTTTAACCTATTTTAAAAATCTTGTATTTAAAAGGTGGCAATTTATCTACTACTATTTGTTAAGGCTATCTGAAAAACGTATTTAACAATGAATTGAAAGGCTTTAAATATTATATAAATAAGCAACAAAAACTATTCCGAATTTCGGTTTGAATTTTTTAAAATAAATTTATTTTACATAGTCTACAATATATAAGAATTGTTCATACTTTATTTTCTTTAAATGAAGAATAAAATACTTTCAATATCGGTATAAAGACTTGAAGTCCTCATTTTGAGCAAAAAAAATTCTCTTTTTGAGATCACTTCTTCGTAAAACTTTTCTTAACATTCTTAATATAAGATATTTCTGTTCTTGAAGCTATATAGTTATTATATCTAACGAAACAAAATTCTCAGAATATTCCCAAAATTTTAAAACATTTTCATTGTAGAAGCACCTAACAACTTGTCATTTTTAATATTATATAATAAAAAAGGGCGCGACTTATCGTCTTATTTTTAAATGTAGAGTTTTTCTCTTAAAAGATTGTTACAAAAAGCTAAACTGCTTATAGAAAGAAAAGAGCCAGTTTTAAAACTAGCTTTTATATGAACTTTTTTTCTCTCTATTTTCTTTAAAGGAAGACTAAAATATTATCAATCTCAGCATTTTTACAATGAGCATGAAAGGTTTATCGAGTGCATTACTTTTTAGAATATTTGTAAACCTCCTCAAATTAAGAATTATTGTCTTAAAATCTATCTATAATCAATCTACACTTATTTTTTTTTCTCAATTAAATCTTCTTAGTCTAGTTTTAACCAGCTCTTTAGAAGCGTTAATGCTTTCCCATAATATAATTTTAATACAGCATAATTAATTGGCGACCCTAAAAAAAACTATTTAGATATTAAGTTCACAATTGGAAAATTTTATAATTTCCATAATTTTTAGAAAAGTGTAAATTTGGGGAAAGACATTTTTTTTTAATATCAGCTAAAACTAAAAACAAAAAAGAGAACTTTATAAGGCAGTCCTTAAGCTGTCCAGCCTGTGAGGACCTATAAAATATAGCAGTTAAGGTTTACAGTATGCTTAAAGTTGAAGTCTTCTAAAGAAATCAACAATGATAATAAAATATCCCTAATTATGACATATTACTTTACATCTTAAAATTAGACCAAAATTTATAAACAAAAGTAAGACTAAAAAAGATAATTATTTTGAAATATTTCTTGAATTTCAGAAAATTAAATTATAAAACATAGAATAAGACCGAAAATTGTGTTGGCATAAAAAAAGCTAATGTAAGTTCCTTAGTAATAATAGGTTTTTATGACTGAAAAAAATAAATTCAAATTTTTGAATATAACTAAAAGTGAATTTTAGTAAATTTCGAAAAAATATATCTATTATATTTTTGCTGAATTTATGGTCAAAACTTTTAAAATCTTACTACAAGAAAGTCGTTAATACGAATTATTATTATTTTGTTCAAGATTTTAAACATTTCGTAGGCTTATGATAATATTAAAAATGACTTATAATTCGTACAATGCATACTATTGTTCTAGAAATAAAAATTATAACCTTCAAGAAATGAAAACATTTGTATAGACTTCTTGCAGTCTTATTTATATTGTATATATTGTATATCATTCTCTAAGATTTTTTTCTTTTGTCCTAAAAGCTATTCTTTTGTTGTAGAGGTAAAAACAATTCTTTCTGAAATTGGGTTACAAAAGGTTATTTGAAGATTTTATAAAATACGAAATAAGATCTGAGTCTTATTATAATATTCCAAATTGTTAAAATTTCCTCAATGCATCCGTTTTAGGAATAATGATCTCGCTCTAGGAATAAAAACATATTGCTTCTAAAAGTAGATAAGACTTCTTCCAATTCTATTCTTCCGTTCTTGAACATCAGAATTATGCTCAGTTCAACGAATCAAAACCTTTTTATAGACCGTTTGCAGTCTTATTTTTCATATATTTATATCTAATCTCTTACTCCTCTAAGACTTTATGGTCCCAAAAGTATTTTTTTTATTCTAGGAGTAAAAAAATCCTTCTTGACTTGAGCTACCAAAGGTCTTATTTCTAGATTGATGAAAATACGAATCGGGCATATTACAATATCAATAATAATTTCCCCAATGCATCTTTCCGTCTTACGCATAATGATATCATTGAAGGAATAAAAACATTTTTATAGACTATTTGCAGACTTTTTTAATTCTTGAACACTGTTATTCTTTAAGTTTTTTTTTGTCCCAAAATCGATTCTTTCATGACTAGAAGTTACGAAAATTCTTCGTTTGACTTGAGCTACAAAAGCCTAGATCATTTCAAGATTGTTCCAAATTGACTGGGTCACGATATTAGGTAGAATCAATCCGGGGCCAGAATTGGCCCATCACGTCATGGAATTTCAGATATTTGAGGTTAAGTACCCGAATAAATGAGTATTTGTTCCTACTTTTGAGGTCATGATGATACTAGGCGTACAATATACTTTTGGATATCGGATTTGTAGCCTTCAAATTACTGTCATGAACCCCATATTTGTAGACCTCTTCTGGTCTTATCCTGAACATTTTTTACTTTTGACATGAAATAATATTTAATAATCAAGTAACATGCGGAAATTTGTATAATGGCTCAACGAATATTTGCAAATTATCTTGTTTTTTAGAATCGGTATACTTTATGACCAACATTACAGTATTTAATGTAAAAGATTTGATTTATAAAATATCTAAGATGATGGTTCATTAGATACTGAAACAATTAAGTCCCAATGATATTTGGGACCATCATCCGCCTTTCATATTCGTACTATATTTCAATGGAAAGGAATTGAATTTCAGAACATCTAAGCTGTGCCCATTGTCCTCAACAATTCTAGATTGACAGCAACAACTCCATTTGAAATAGATTGTGAAGTTGAGAGACGAGCAACAACGACTATGGGATACTTTGGAAATTGGTTTGTCTAATAAATTGCACTTAAAAGATAATTTCGGAAGTAAATAAGTCACGGTAAGTTAAAAAAATATTTGGTATATAAGAGTTATGAACTAAAATTTGATGATTTGATGAAAATATAGAGAGTTCTAAGGTTATTCATTTCACGCCATTTCGATCTATATAAATATTAATTGGTAGTGAAAATAGTAATGAAAAGACTATATAATAATTTTGATTGGTAGGACAAATTTAGAAAACTTTTTTTTTATGAATTTTTATTTGAAAAGTCAAGTTATTTTGTAATTTTTACTTTAAAATTGAATTTATTTATTTATTATTTTATTTTTTGGTTTAAATGTGCCATTTGATTTTTATTTTTTGTAATAATTATTAAATATATATAAATCTATCCCCATTTTACGATGGAACATTCATAATATAATAAATTCATCATCATATGAATATATCATCTTAAACGCTTTTATTGCTCTTTATTTGTTTGTCCCACAAATCTTGTAAATGATATCTTATAAAAATCTATTAGCCAATACTAAGAATGATGTAGAGATGTTCGAGAAAAATTTTTATTTTAATGCTGCCACATAAAGTTTAAGTTTCAGAGCTGTATTAAACTAGACCGATTGCATATAAGATGGTAATAAATTATTAGGACCCATTTATAAAATTATTAATTTGGTAGATTTGTGTAAGTACCCCAATTTTCTATATTACAAGAAACCACTTACTCCAACTATTCTTAAAACTATTTCATCGTTTAAAGTCTATGTTAACACTTTAAATTCCTACTTAGACCCCACTAATCTAAAATTGCATTATTCAGAGCTTTCAAACCTTACTCAATCCCTTGCAACCCAATTAAAGTTGCAAATATCTATGAAACCCCTCTCCAGTGGGGCACAGGACCCTCCTTCCTCCACCCCCCATATGACCATCAAACCGCATAAATCACACTCATAGTCGAGCAGGAGTCGAAACCCACATCCGAAACCCAAAGTTGAAAGGACTTGTAAAGCCAAAAATAAAAAAAATGACACAAAAAAGTATAAAAACGGGTTAATAGAGGCAGACAGAACCTCTGACAAGACAAGTGGGTGCGTTCATGCGGGAAACTTGTAAACGTGGCCAGCAAAAAAAAAAAAAACTTACAGTTAGTTAGCTAAGTGGGCGGGCCACGACACATAACGGAAAAAATAAACCGTAGCAAAAAGAGTTCAGTTCGAGTTGGTTGAATAGCAATAAGGAGCTGGAAGGAAGTCGAAGTATAATTTTTTTTCTTTGCCTCCCTCCCTCCGACGAAACCAACCAAAAGCCAACAGAAATCAACATCAATTTAGAATATTAAAAAAAGACACACGCGTTTTGGGTAAAAAGGAGGCGTAACGAGTACGAGGGGGCGTGGAGCGTTGACTTACCCGCTACTTGCAACGTGGCGTTCCGACTACGTGCCACGCCCAGTTCATTCTTGGCCTCACACCAATAGACGCCGGCATCTGTTTCGCGACGTGAGTTAACAACCTGGAAGGAAAGAAGTAGAGTGGGGGGGTTAAAATAAATTTAATTGAAATGAGCAAAGATTTTCTAAAAGAGTTTTTCTGTTTTTTTTTCTGCTCAAGTTCTGTGTTTATTGTTGTAATTTTCTAAATTGACAGCAACAACTCCATTTGAAATAGATTGTGAAGTTGAGAGACGAGTAACAACGACTATCGGATACTTTGGAAATTGGTTTGTCTAATAAATTGCACTTAAAAGATAATTTCGGAAGTAAATAAGTCACGGTAAGTCCTAATTGTTAAAAAAAATATTTGGTATATGGGAAATATAGAGAGTTACACAGGTTATTCATTTCACGCCATTTCGATCTATTTAAATATTAATTGGTTGTGAAAATAATAATGAAAAGACTATATAATAATTTTTGATTGAACTATAAAAAGGAATAGATTGTAAATTGTCTTTGTTTTTGCTGCCTTAATGATTTTTGGTTAGATGGCGTGAAGATTTGGTTCTTTCAACTTATCGTATATCTTATTTTTTTCTAAGCCTTTTTCAATTCTTGCTTCGGATATATAAGAAAGGAAGGCTAGAAATGGTTTAACTTGATGATTCAACAATAAGAAGGTTACGCAAAGCGTTTTCATTGCAATTGAACTGGTTCAATTTTTATATGGTAGCTAAATGAACCAGAGTACCAATTTTGATCAAACTTCACATAAATATTTAATCTAAAAAAAATCACAACTGTCATAAATTTGGTCGTGATCAAACCTATATATTTGAGTCAGTTGTATTTTTTTAGAACAAATGTTCGTTTGATGTTTAAACCAAATTTGTTCAACATTTCCTATAGCTACCATACAAAAATTGAACCAGTTCTCTGTGCAGCCGAACTCGAATTGCTTTACGGCAGCTTGTAAAATTTACTCGTCACAAATCTTCGAAACTCAAGTGTTAGAGGTAGAATCTAACTAACTTATTCAAGTGAATGTAAATTTCGTTTATACAGTGAGCTCCAAAATATAGTAATGCTCCAATTCAACTACTTCTTATGAATATTGAACTTTTTATTTTTCTGATTCTTACATTAAAAATAAATTCAATTTTGATTCATTCACATTTGAAAATGTTATTGTTAATATGGTAGATGAAAAAAGTCATCAGTCTGATGCTCATTTAAATAATTCTTATATAGGAAATATTTCAATCTTTTAACTTTCAAATCAGGAATCTTTTGAACCAAGAGGCTGGGTAGCATAAATTCCAGCACACGACAGACTCTTGACTATTAGATCTGATATCAGAATATGATTTTATGGAATTGGTATATTAATATTGGACAAATGAAAACAATTAAAATATACTCTTTAATATTGCCAAATTAATACAATTTTTGTCACTGCAAGGACGTGACAATTGCTTCGAAATTTCAAGGAACAACTTAAGCCACCGTAAGTATCTTTATAACATTCTTATACAATTCTTTGAGCATTTTCTTATATGGTTTGGTATCCTTATAATTAAATAAATACATTTTTAAAAGTTTTTCAAAATTTCCAACAGTTTATATTCAGTTTTTTACTTTTTCATGAATTTCAGGAATTCAAATAAACTTCGCATGTTGTAAAACTCATTTTCGAACCAATTTTAAATATTTCACTGCAAGCTTATCTTTTTTATAAAATCTCAGCCGTTTTCAAAAATGTTCCTTTCCAACAATAAACTTATGCCTATAACTGCCTTAAAGTTTAATAAAACTTATTTTTCAATTTTTTTTTAATTTTTAAATATAAGACTAAAAAAAATTGCTTTCTCATTACACTAGTTAACAGGAAAATATATCCTCTAAGCGTTTTACTCATTTCAGTAATAAAATGGCACGCTAAAAGCAAAAATTAGCTCGAAAAATTTTTTTATGGAACGGATAATAAGATTTTTACAAATTAAAAAAGTGTCTTTACTTTAAAGCAAATATCTTTAGTTGTGATACTTTGTTTTCTTAATGCGAAAAAAAATGGCTTAAAATCCGTTGCATAAAAAAATTTTTGGCCGGCGTTGTCGAATTTAGCATTATTTTTTTTCTACGGGTATGACTAAAACATTTTGAGAATACCAAAATTTTAAGTTGAAATTTTTTTTTACATATTTACTAAAAATTTATTTTATGGTGATCAAATAAAATGTCAATTAAAAAATAATATGAAGAAACTTATCGTAGAGACGTTCGTTTTAAGTATGTTTGGCTGTATTTTATTAACGAGGCAATTAGTTAAACCAAAAAGGAGCTTCGATCTTATAATCAAAGGGATTTGAACTATAGTAAATTAGTTTTTAATTAAACTAGATTTTTTTTAACTTTAGTTCATTAGTTTTTATAAAGAAGGAACGTAGATCTGTCAAATTACGGATGACAAAATTTGTATAGCACTGCTGAAAATTGCGATAATATGCTAGGGGTACAGGAAAGCTAAAATCGACTCAAGTTAACAAGTTTCATCTAGAATAGCTCTCTCAGATCACAGCATAATAATGCAGCTGAACTAGTCTTTTTGGGTTCATCTTTTGAAATTGATCAATTTTGTATGTACAATATAGGATCGGGATTTTTTTTAATTGGTTTTTATTGCAAATTTTCAAAAATGCATTTCTCTTAATATGTATGTAAGTTTAATATCGCCATCAACAACCAAGCCCAGCTGTTATTTAAATGTTGGTTAGGGAATACGATTTTTTAACGAACGTCTCTTCAGTCTTCTGACTGGATCATCATTCAGTAAGTATCGGAAACACTTCCTTCTATGTATAATAAGTGAACTCAATACAGTCGAAATTTCTCAAACAATGAATTTCTCTACAACAATGTTGCTTATTTGATCTCCTTTGCAACAAATTCAGCCTAACAAATTTTTCCTTAAAAAGATATTCAATAATATGCTTTCCTGCGAAATTTCCTATAAGGAAATGCTACTCGAATGAAAGTTAGAGTATCCACATATAGTACTCTGTGCTGCTCTTGTTCCACTTTGCTCTCTCCACACTCACTCCCTTTTGCTTACTCCTCGGACTGACAATTCTTAACCACTTTCGAGTGTTTGTCAACTCTAAGAAATCAAGCGCGTCATAAAAAGTGGAGCGAGAAAATAAAGAAGAAGAGTAGAAGAGCAAAAGGAAGAAGTTAACATTACTTAGTTCTTCTCTTTTGCTTTTTGATTTTGTTGAATGTCTCTTTTGTTGTTGTTTTTATTTTTGTCTAGCCCAATGTCTAACTGTATTCAAGTGCTCAAATCATAAAATGTCTCTTGAGAAACTTTATAGTTCAAAGTGTGAGTGTGTGTGTGTATCTGTGTGAGTTGTTTGAGCGTGTTTGAGTGTGTGTGCGTGTTTGTTTATTTGTTTTAGCCGTCTGTTTTGTGCACAAAAGAATTCCCAAACATGCGCTTAAAATTAAATGTCAAATTTGTATAAGTGTGTGTGTGTGCTGGTGTGTTGATGAGTGTGTGCGTGTGTGTGTGTGTATCGTATTTATCTGCGCCAAGACAACAGCAACAAAGTTTATACAATTTACACAACTTTAGCAAGCGGGAAAGCAACAATATAAAGATGAAGCTTCACTCACACACAAACACATAAGCGTCTTTACACAGATACACACACACACAGATACACACCCACACGAGTGAAATTAAGTGTTGCGCTAAGTGAGAATGACAAAAGGGTTCTTCAGCTGTATTATTCTTTCATTTAATCTTCAACTTGTTTGTGTCTTAGCTGTTATATATAAACAGCTATAAGTGCACTGAGAGAAATTAAAGAGCAAGTTTGAACTCAAAAGTAATGTCGAAATATATTTTTATTTTTGCTCATTTTTAATTAATTAAAGAGACAAATAATTTCTTTAGAAATTCTTAGAAAATGATTTTTGCTAGTAAAGCTATTTTTTAAGAATCTTGGCAAACCGGCTTAAGATATTGTGGAAAAATGTAAATATAATAAGAATATATCGAAATGAGGTCTCCTCTGATCACACCACGGTAAAATTTAATCACAAATTCAATTATAAATATTTTTCCCGTAATTCCTAGAAGGAAGAAAGGGCTTCGGAACTACAAAACCAGATTCAATTTAAATTGTATAATCATTTTATAGAAAAAAAATACAATAAACAAAAATATGTTTTAGGATTGCTGGAATAAATTTACAGTACGTTTTAAAATTATGATTTCCAAGTTGTCAATTTCAAAAACTTCTGCGGAATTATTATTATTATTAGACATAGGGAAGTTTCCAATCTCCCGAATATAGGCTATGATTTTTGTAAAACCCAAAAAATTTTTTAGTGTACATATAAATTTTCTTGGTACTTTTTTAAAGGCACTCTATGCACTTTTTTAAGATGAATTTTAGACATCGACTTGTCATTAAAGAAAATAAAGTTTTAGAGGGAAACCATTCGAACTCTTCTAAAAGTTACATTCCATGATCATTAATGTTCTTTTTTTTTAATCTTCTGATGAAATTCTGTACAATGAATTTTCTGCTCCCTTGCCAATTTACGATACAGAAGTATGTAGTATAGTATACAATATAGTTATACAGTACATCGGAGATAAATCCAAAATAAAAAATCTATTTTTCAATTTATTGTGGTTATGTCAAAAACCCGAATCTGCATTCAGAAAGACTTTTTTATATACTCAAGAAATTGTGATTTGAAGAACTAATCATGCATTTTCGTGCCGAACCTTGGCGAGCCCTGAAGCCCCCTTTTGTATCTTTAAAAAAGTTCCTTTTTTATTAGTCCCTTTTTAATTAACAATACTAAGCGCTTTTGGGCACATTTGGGGCTTATAAATTAATTTACGACTGTAGGGGAGCGGTTTTTAGATATAAAAACATTGTGCTTGACACCTTGATTCAACAAATAGAAGATCATTCAATGCTCAGGAACTTTATTCGTATTTCTCTTAAATAAAATGAACTGGTTCAATATTTGTATTGTAGTTATGGAAAATATTCGACCAATTTTGATCAAACTTTACAAATATATGTAGGAATTAAAAAAAAAATTTGGAAGACATACTAAAACGTTTCCATTTTTTTTAAGTTTTGTGACCAATTTTATGTCAGCTGTCTTTGGTTTTAAACTAAATTTTTGGTTGATGTTTGATAAAAATTGGTCCATTACTTCATATGGCTCCCAGCCCAAAAACTGAATTCTTCTAAACTTCAAAAATTCGAACTGTACTTATCATTTTAAATAAAAATAAAATATAGCTAAATATACTTTATAAATATTTTATACTTAAAAACAATTTTCAAATATATTTTATTTTTCAAAGTATATATTGCATATTTAAAAATATATTTCTATTCAAAAATTTATTTTGTTCTCATTTATCGGTCACGTTTTACCTTTCTGAGGAAACTTTCTCCTTGGTTTTATACGAATTTAATTTTTTAACCTGTAAGTTGCTCGAATTTAATCGGAAAAATCTGGTCAAAAATGAGTAAATATCACAAAATATGACACAAAAATCATCTTTAAAAAATACTACCGATAGTTAAATTTAAAACATTTCCAATACAAAAAATATTCTATAAATACACCATTCAATAAAATGCCTCAAGAAAAATGTTTTATGTACCCAAAATTTCTCTCAGTGTATGTTTGAGTTGTGTTTGTGTGCTTGTGTGTGTTAAAACGGGCTCCGAGCCGCGGGTGTGCTTTATAAAACAAATACAAACAAGTAAGTAGGTGCGCTTCAGCTTTGTAATTTTCATACAGCTTACAACAAAGAGTAGGAGAAAAAAGAGAGCATATAAGAGAATGGAGAAGGAGAGCAGCTTATTGTTTATTATACCCTTGCTGACAGTGCTTTAACTTATACGTTTGATTATAGTGAGCGTAAGGAAACTTTGTGACGTCATAAATTCAATGCTTACTCTTGGCTGGGTTTTTATTTTAAAAGTGTGATTTTTAAGCATAATATTTTAAAAAACGTTTTGACACACATGCATGAAATCTTAAAGCTGTTAAAAACAAAAGTTGAGTTTTAAAAAAGATATTATAGGAAATAAATGGTTTTTGGAAGTATTTCTTTAAGAAGATCTTGGTGTAGCTCTTTACTTGCATCCAGTCTATATAGACGTATTTAAATGTCAGTCCTTTTTTGCTTAGGTGTTTCATCATTTTTGGAGAAAACAAAAAGTTGATTCAAACCATGTGGAACTTAAGCAAAAAATTCTTTCTAGTTAGTAGAGAAAGATTCAGAATGATTTTTTGACAAAGCGTTTTGGATAAATTTAATCTTTTAATTTTTTTATTGTTGTATTTTTCTTTTATTTCAATATATTTAAGATGATAATATCACATCAATAAAATAATATTTTTTTTAAATTTATTTTATATATTTTTTTAATTTTTTTATAGACTGGTTTTGCTAAAATAGTAGATATAACCGCATCAGAATGTCGTCTCTTTCATTTTTCATTCATTTTTTCTTCTAAATATAAGGAGCGGGGTATTATTGCTTTTTTAACAAATTTAGTTTTTTCTTGCAATTTTCTTTTAAGTTGATAAATCCTCACTAATAAACTAATACAAAATTATATAAAATTTATGAAAAATTCTATTTCATCATATTTAAGCGCATCAAAATGTCGCCTTACCCATTCGCCCAATTTCTTTCTTCTCATTTTCCCTCACTTTGCTTTAACTTCACTCGCTTCTTATTATTCTTATCTCGACGCTTTTTGCTCAGCTTTAACCAACTATTTATTCCAAAGAATTCTATAAATAAAAGTGCCTTAAGTCGGTGCTATTAAACAACAACAACAAGCATAACAAAAACAACAATGACAACTTTGGCCCCAATCCATTACATCATATAAAGCAGTGTATGCCAGGAGCAGGGTGGAGTGGAGGGGAGTGGAGCCTACGCCACAGCAACCAAAAAGCTCATTGACTTTTGGCACAGTAAAAGAAATCAGTGAAAAAGTTAAGCTTATTAGCAGCTGCTGATGCTATTAAAAACAGCACGAAATCAAATGAAATGAAAAGCCAATTCCACTTTTCCCGGAAATCCTTTCTAATGAAAAGCGTTGCAATGGCAACCGAAAGGACAAAAAAAGCAAAAAATAAAGCAGAGGAATATATAAATATGCTTTGGCCATTTAGTTACAGAGCAGCATAATTGTACATAGCTTTAACTATATAGAGATTGTACGAAATGCTATGTAAAATTCAGAGCTCTTTTTTTTTGTGTAACTTTAAACAGGGCTGCAAAAACTTAAAATTTTTGTATTTTGTAAGTTTGCGGATTTGAATTAATGTAGTGCTGGAGTTTGAGTTTCAGCCCCGATTAAAGGGGACTTGTAGTTGTTATCTACAAAACATTCTTATAAAGCACTTCTCAGTCCAAATGCTTGTATAGACTTGTAGTAAAATAAATAAAAAACTAAGCTAATGATTTAGAAGTATATAAAATTATCCCTATCTCTTTTAAGAGACTGACAATAGAGTAGAGACGAGGTCTCTGGTTCCCTGTCTTGAAAGACTTCTTACAAAAAAAAACTCATATTGACTGGAAAATAAAAATTCTTTGTAATTTTAAAAGTATATCCTTCCTTCATAAAGTTTAAGCATTTTCCGGTTACTTTGCAATCAAATTGCACCATTATGTAAAAATTGTTCTTTACAGACCTTAAATCATTAATGGAGTTACTTTGAAAATAATCTTTTAAGTAAATCTCGGATCTTTCTGAAATTTTTACAATCCAAAGGAGATATAAATAAGATAATTGCATTTATAAAGTAATATTTATATTTATAAAATAATAGTGATTTAGTTATTTTTAAAACTTTTATTAAAAATTTGTTGTCGAGGTATACAAAAAAAAAAATGTGGTGCAGTTGAGGCGGTACCCGACAGTGGAATACCCTGTACCTTTTAGAGAAAAAAAATTTTCTGCATATTCCTAAGACTTTTCAATTAAATCGGTCATTTCAAAACCTCATAAGTCACATTTTTTTGCAACATGCTTTTTTTTGCTGAAAATGGTTCCTTAAAGGGAGATACATACTCTGGGTAAAAACCACATAAGTCAATACAATCCTTCTTCAGAATTTAAATTTTCTATCACTCAAATACTAAATTAAGCATAAAAAAGTCCGTTAAAACTCATTTGTTTGTGTACGAAACAGTTTTTATTGATTCCTGAAAAAATTCTAATTTAGGGACTTACGAGGTTTTTGAAATGACCGATTCAATTGGAATTAATTTTTTTTTGTTGTGAAATTCTTTATTTATTCTTATAAGTTTCATAAATTTTTACCGATTGTGATGAAACCCGAAAGTTACGTCAAAGAAACTATTTAAAGTATATGGGGTAAGTTTCAAGTTCACATGTTGAGGGTGTGGGTAAATCGATTGCGGAGGTTCGCCTCGATCAAATTCAGAAGTGGATTTATTGATTAGAGCCACATGAATCAGCTTACCAAAACTTGTGACTCTATGTCGGTTATTACCATAGTTATATAGAGCCCATGCAGTGGGAGATGATATTTGTATATTTTGGATTATAGCTTTTGCAGTATTTGTTCCATTTTATTCATTTTTGACACAGGGATGTGTGATACCATAACGCAGAACTCTTTTATGAAAATATTATATGGTGTAGCTAAAAACCGCGCAAATCTACTGCAGGGGATCGGGGAAAGATAAGTTCATCATCTGAGGAAATATGCGCACCAACTGGCAAAGTTTAGTGTCTGTAGCTCTTCTATTTTCCGAGATCTAGGCGTTCATACAGACGGATGGACGGACATGACTTAATAGCTACCCGAGGTTGTTTATTCCTAGATTTCCCCAGGCCAACTTGCCTACGCCATGTGTGAACTGGTCAGCTTCTACCTTTGCTGTTTCAGGATTGGGGATTCCACGTGAATGCAGTTCGTGATAGGTTTGACTCAGGGTTTCTCAGTGAGTTGCCTCGTTGATACCCATGGTCAAGATGCCCCAGGCAATCGAGAAGGCTGCATGATATACCTCTAAAAAAAATAAGATCTAAAGAAAAGAAAAGAAGTGGAGACAAGACGCAGACTTTTCTAACGCCTTTTCCAACTTCCATATTTTCGACCAGGGTTTGGACGTACATCCCAGAGCCTTCCGTGTGTAGCCCGTAATTCGAGAACTTCTCTTGACTTGAGCCGGTCTTGAGGGTTTGAACTATGTTCTGACATTCCATGTTCCAAATCATAACCTATTTTATATTCCATGCGTAGTGAACTGAAAAGGGGAATTTTTATTCCTTCTACTCAAAACCACACTGCTTGTAAACAATTCCCAATCGCCTGTTGAATTAAGCCACTTTAAAGCCCCAAATACATTAACAACATTTTTAATATATGTTTACTCAACTAATGCTACAATAATAAACAGAAAAAAAGAAACCAAAATCTAAATTTAGACGCATTTAAAAGGCTCGACTTTAAATTCTATAAAAATGATTATTTGTTCTCAAGTGTTTGCGCTTTTACACGCATAAGGACACAAACACACACACACACTTGCACATATATACACTCACTTTACAACACTCATTCGGTCTATTGCGCTCCCTTTCTCTCTGACGTTCTACAACACGCGCTCACACACACAATTACAAAATGTAACAACATGAAAACGAAATGGCTCCCAAATGAAATGTTGAAAATTTATGGCTATTTTAAATTAAAACGGAAGCGTGTTTTCAACGCGCGACTACACAAACACACAGCACACACACACAGAGACAGAGACACACAGATACACACACACATAGCCTTCTAGAACAACACACAGATACAGTCAATATATTTTATAGCTCTTGCAAGCCCCGCCTTAAAGATACTCCTTCCCAGCTGAAGTTAAGGTGCACGTAGCTGCGTTGTTCTTATTGTTGTTGTTGCTGTTGTTGTTGTCAAATCAGTTTCAATGTTTTGCAGCAGCACGCACAAAAAACAACAACAACAACAAAGGAGACCCAACAATCTACAAAACAAAGTTAGCAGCACCGCGAAACCAATTCCCCAGAATTCCCTGGCTCAAGTCATTAAAGACATAAATAAATTTATGTGACTTTCCCCCTTTTCTGGATCTTTTTTTTTAATACAATGTCACTTTGTTGTGCAGTAACAAACATAGTTGATGCCAGGGTTGCAAGCCAAGTTCGAAACGAAACGACAAAAAAAAACCAAATATACTTATATATTCTAACCGAACCTTAAGCTCTTGGATCACTTTTTTTTCGTAAACAGATTTTGGGATTTGCTTGAAGCGTTAGCTATGATCAACGAGATTCTATGTTTCCTAAAGGATGGTGTCATGCTCCTTACTAGTTCGTTAAATGATGAAAAAAGATTTTCATTATGATTTTCATTTAACCGAGAAGCTGTATGCATTTCCTAAGAAGGACCAAGAAGTCGCATAGCAAATGTTGAAATAAATTTGATTTTGATATCCTTAAAAATAAAAAGATTTTCTTACAAAGACCGTCTATTTAACGGATAGTCTGTTGAAAGGTAAATGATGAAGTAGTCCGATTTGGTCGATCTTGAGAAATGTTCTTTCTCTTATTTTTTGAATTTAAGTATAGAACAATAAAATTAATATGAGAAAGGGATAAAATTGTAACAATCGTTACAGATAAAAAGCATAATATAATCAAATATATATCATTTTGAAATTCTTTAATAATATTTCTAACAAACATAGTCTTTATAAAGAATTTCCATGGGTTCCAAGAACTGGTCATTCCATAAACTATTCTTTACGAGGAAATCAAAAAGTACTTAAAAAGTTCCTTATGTTCATTGTAAAGGAGCTCCGTTGGATTTGGGAGTCTCCTTATTTCACGCCTTCCACAGCATTTATATCCCCTCTTTCTACCATTCCTCTACTTTCCTTATAATTTCTTGTTTTATTGATATGATAAAGGACCTTAAGGTCTGAGTAAGCTTGACCTTTTGTCGAGCAGCCTAAGGTAAGTTCAAGAGAGCTGAAAAAACCGGATCCAGCTTTTGGTATCCGTAATACGTTTACTCCACCACGTCTAACTTCAAAAAGTTGGAAAAAAGATAAAATAAATGGGCAGATTTTCCGAAAAAACTCACCAGTTTTAAGATATTCGAAAATTCACACAAACACAATTTCTAACTTTTATCTATTTATCCATATATCTAATAGAAACTTATGTTTTACGTGTTACGGGTGTTCTCATGAACGCGTCGATGATTTTCAAATCTGAGGAGGTTTTACGCCTATTGCGATGTGTTTTGTGTCGTGAGACATATCTTGAATATAGCATACTAGCAAATTGTTGTAACTTTTAATTTTAAATATTGTGTTGTGCTTAAACCAATTAACCCATAACTCCGATTTAAGTCTTGTTTGATAGATAATTTTATTAGGATATTGACAATACTTTAAGTTAAGTAGAAAAAAAGATATCATGCAAAAACAGTATCAACATATGGTCAGGGGACAGCGCTACGTCCCCCTCTTATAAATACGAAAACGCTGTTACTCTAAGAACAAGGTCCATAAAGATCCTTGAAAGTTTCATTCATTAAGTATTTTTTTTCAATTAACGTCCTTTTTGAGCCTGCGTTTAATGTACTATTATTGTTCCGATATTTTAGGGAAACTGCTCACTTTAACCTTAGACCTGTCCTCTGAATACTAAGTGCCCCAGATGAATTTCCAATTTAATTTGTTCTCAATATTTTGCAGGGTATTGAGTGTCCCAAGGACGGGTTAGAGAAGGAAACGTCTAGGTTTAAAGGTGGGTTGAAAAACGATATAGCGAGGCGATATGTACAATAAATTCAAGTAGATATTCTTAAAAAGCAGGACGCAGCAAGAGTTAAGTTGTCATGGAAAATTTGACTGTACAATATTTAATAAATCTTCATAACGATTATAAACAATTTTAACAAATAATTCTATACCTTATAATATTACAACAAACTTATGGTAGAACCCATTTTATTTCTACAGCTTTCTCTCTTTAAAACCAATATAAATAGTTATACATTCAAAATATATTTAAGCCAACATTAAGACCTCTCGTATACTTGACAAACACTTTGTAGTTCAAAGTTCACAGCCAACACCAAGTCAAGTCACTTCAGCACTTCTAGAAAAGCTCCCAACCACGCCTACTTAGCTTCAAACTAGCGCAAAACGTTGCAACTGCAACTATTACTACTTCCAGAACTTGCAGTACTTCCTGTTCTTCCTCCTCCAAAAACACATACCTAAACACATAGTTAATAAACAGCGCATAAAAAGGCTCCAACTCAACGCACTCATAAATCCAAAACATTACTCATACGCAGCGTAGTCAGCTTTTTAGCTCTGCCATATGCCAAGCACTGAGGCATTTTATTAAATCGCGAATGTTTCAAGTATTTTGTAAACTCATTAAAATTATACATGAGAGAGTGTTTGTTGTTGGCCAGAGTTGCCAACTGATGCGTACTTTTCAAGTGATTTTAAATTTTAATTAAGATGCTGCTGCCTCGCCAGAGTTGCCATAAAACATGAAATAACACGCAATCAGCAAGTCTCTTTGCTTTGATTTATTTCTGTTTGCATATTTCGTGCTCTTTTTTCTCTCGCTCTCTCCCTCTCTCTCTCACGCTTTTTTATACTGTTTTATTGGCTTTAAAAGTTGCCACCAAATTGCTGGCCCTGGACGACCATTTGCTGTTGGAATAAATCCCAAAGGATGCTGCTGCTACTGCTGGCACTATCGTCGTCGTCGTCCTTGCTCGCAGAGCCATTTAAATAAACATTTAGACGATTTTGCGAATGTTAAACGTGAAACGCATTACATGCAAACACTCCAAAACGCAGACAGATGTACAAATACAGACGCAAGTGAGCACACTCACACACACACAGATACACACACTTATGGTGCTCCTGAATATACTTACACATATACCAACTAAAAGTTTTAGTCAAGGACGTCGCACTGAGCCATGATGTGCGGAAGCCAAACCAAAGTGGCATACACAAATACAGACACAAAGTAGTTGGTACAAACCATGGAAGCACACGCAAACACACACATACAAGTAAGCACAGCTTATAGTTGTACACTTGAAGAAAAAAGGAACTAATTTTGTGCAAATTGAAGAGATCAGTAAAAAAAAGAAAGGCATTTTGCTGTCGAAAGACGCATAATTGTTTGGAATCTTTGAGAAGAGCAATCAGAAATCTTTTTCAATCCAAAGAGATAGAATTTTTTTTTAACAGATTTTCAATCAATATTTATTGATCAAGAAAACAAAGTAGCTTCAGTGAAAAACATTTTTTTTCGATCAAAAGTGAAAATTAAATCTTATGCATTTTCCGATCATGGTTCTATACCATCTACAGTTCCAATCCGATTCCGAAGATCTTAGAGTCGAGTTACTTGTTCAGCGTAAGGCTTAACCTTATTTTTAAAATAATAAATTTATACAAAGCATACCCAAAACGTGTAATTTTAAAAAATGCCCAAACTTTTTTCCTACTTTGGTTGCCTGTAACTTTGGTAAATTTTACTTAATCTATGCAAATATATATATGAAGAGCACATCAATACCTTTCGATCTAATCGTCTTTGATGTCGGTTCAAAATTTTATTCACGATATATCAACGAAAATCTAAAACAACTGCCCAAAAACATGTTTTCGAAGGTATCTCGAAAACGGTGATTAAGAAAAAAAAAAAATGACGGACGTAAAGTCGGGCGCGGACGACTTTAGGATACCCTGTACCACTAGCTTGTAATAAAGTCCGATTTCTTCACAAAAAAAACAAAAACAGAAGAATTTTTAAGCAAAAATTTTTTTTTTTGACCGATCGTTCCTATGCGAGCTATATGATATAGTCAACCGATTTCAATAAAATTTGACACAGTGCTTAAATACCTTAAAAAAGATATGAATGCCAAATTTATTTCAAATATCTTTACAAACAAACAAAACACATCGAATTTTGTATAAAAAACGTATTGTTGGACCGATTGGCCCTATGGGATCTATATGATCTAGTCAAACGATTTGGATTAAATTTAGTACAGTGCTTAGGAACTATAAAATACTAACGAATGTCAAATTTGATCCGAATATCTTAACAAACAAACGAAACACAACAAATTTTGTTAAAAAATCGATTTTTTGGAAGATCGGACCTTCTGGGAGCTATATGATATAGTCAACCGATTTTGTTAATTTTGGCACATTGCTTAAGTGCTCTAAAAAATTTCCAAACGACAAATCTAGTTACGATATCTTTATTAAAAAACAAAATATAGCGAATTTTGATTTAAAAAAGTTACTTTGGCCGATCGGTCCTATGGTAGCTATATGATATAGTCAACCGACTTCGATCAAATTTGGTACAGTGATTGGGAACTATAGAAAACTTTCGAATACCAAATTTGGTTACGATATCTTCATAAACAAACGAATTATTCATCTAAAACGCTTTTTTTTTGTCGAGGTCGTCTCAAACACCCCCATGGGAGCTATATAATTTATCCCCGATATCAAAAAAATAAAATAAACTTGCCTCCTATGGAATAATATGGGATCTAATGTGAAAGTTTGGTAACTCTAGCTCTTACCATCTCTGAGATCTAGGCGTTCACACGGACGGACGGACGGACGGACGGACATGGGTATATCGACTTCTCTATTCACCCTGATCATATTTTAGGTAACTTTGGGGTGTCTCCGACGTCTCCTTCTATATGTTACATACATTTTCGGCTTGCACAAACTTAATATACCCTTGGTACCATACGGTACAGGGTAGTAAAAATGAATGCTGTACGTTTATGATCGCTAACGGCTCTGAAACGGCTGGACGAATTTGCCTAATTTTTGATTTTATTTTGTTTGTTATACGTGTGTGTAGAAGGTTTATAGTACAAAAAGTTTCGAGTAATTTGTAAGGAGGGGGTTGCCACCCCAAATATTTTTTTTTTTAATTTTGCGACAATTTTTTTTGCGGCATTGTGTACATTGTCAGATTAACTAATGTTAAAGTTTTACGTGTTACGGGTGTTCTCATGAATTTTATATATGATTTTTGGGTGTGTTAGCAGTTATCAATACGGAGGTTTTAAGCCTACTGCAATGTGATTGTGTTTATTGGTTCTTGAGATATACGCATTGTGAATATCGTGAATATAGCATAGTAGAAAATTGTTCAACAGCGGGTATTGGACATTAAGGGCAGACAGAAGCGTAGTCGCAAAGGGACTGAAATGTAGTTTATTATTATTACAGATGCGAGCTCCCTTAAGAATACTTAAGTTCGTTCATACGGCTTTTTAGAGAACCATGAGTGTCAATTAATCCGAAAAATCTTATGATTGTTTAGATAAGCTAAGTAGAGAATCTTACGATGTTTATACACTTTAAGACTATTCAAAAAATTTGGGCAAGACAACGTATGCCGGGCCCACTAGTATTATTTAAATTTTGATTATCTTAAAAACAATTAACTACATAACGACCAGTTTTTGGAACCAATATAAATTATCGATAAGGACTGTAGTTAATATAAAAAATACTATATAGAGCAGTTAAAGATGCAATTTAATAAAAACTTATTAAAGAGCTGTTGACATTATTAATTTCTTTATAGAGATCTTTTTAATAAAGATCTAAGTATTTTCAAAAATCTATTAATGAAAAAATATTTTCTAACTAGCTTTCACCTATCTTTTTTTTTCTTAAAATAAACCTTTTTTCATCTCAAACTTCCGATTCGTCTTGTTTGCTGTGTTTGTAAGCTATTTTAATAATGAAATAATTTTTCGTTTTATATATCATATAAAACTTGGCCTATTTGTTAATCAAAAAATTAAATGAATTTAAACCGGCTTTCAGTAACAGAAACCAGCTAAAATACGTTATTTTCGGTGGTTTTTTGAGGTTACCTCAGTGCTGTGACGTAACGAGGTTTGTTGGAATTTTAATTGAACTGAAATGTGAGCCAAACATGGCCTGGCCTCTGAATCGGAATGTTGGGTTTTTATATTGTGGCTGTGTTATAAATAATAATAAAATATTGAAGGCTTTTCCTTTATGGCATGTTGGATACTTACTGGCTTTAATGTACGTAATTAAAATTTGAGTAATTTTAATAATGCAACTTAACAGAATTTTGAGACTTTAAAGGGCGGCTGAACTGGTTTTTTAACCAATTTGTTCAGCATGGAGATTTCTCTCATTAAGATACTTTAAGCTTATGAAGGCCAAAAAGTCGTATACAATGTGTAGATTAACTCAATCTTATATATACAAAAAGAGTATCATAACTTTGGCTACCGATTGAGCTCTGTACGACCGTCTGATCATCCTAATTTTGTTTCATAATAAAAGGATTCGCAAGCCAACTCTCACAGAGTCTTCTTTATTCTTAGATCATCTAGTAAAAATATGGAAATAATGTCAATATATTTGATATTTGTGACGTTGCTGTAATTCTCACTTTCAAGACACATCTTAATGCTTTTTATAAGTTTTATCTCAACATATTGCTGTGACATTTATATTGTGCACACCGAATGAGTTTTGGCTATTACATAATGTAAGTTTCACCTCGATACAATCACGCATGCGAACTCAATTGGTACCACATTGATTTTACAGAAAAAAACACCTTAAAAACTCGGGAAGCAGACATCAAAGATCACCTAAAGTTACTCTAAAATGATTGCCTGTTTGAGCTTATGTTTTTGTGTCAAGCCCCATACCTACTCCCCAAAAAATGACCTATATTTTTTACAGTAATTTTTAGTAAAATCGTAAAACTCTCAATCGAAGCATGGTCAAGTCATTGAACTCCAAGTTTTTCGTCAATATGCTTTTAGAGGCAAGTTCTAAAGTTTATGCTTTAAGTTTTTTAAATTTAAGCCCAAAAATCGGCAGTGTGTCCCATACATTATGGCCATTGATAGCGAAGAAATGTACTCGCTTTGTAACTCGATGGTCTTTGATTCGATTTCTCGCAGAGAAACTGGTTCATTTTCCTAGCTCTGACATAGCTAGTTCAATAACGCTTTTTGCCAAGAAAATATATATTAATTCAAATTCGGCTATAAACTATAGGTCCCAGTTCTCTTTGAGCAGCAGTCACTAGAGATCGCCAGACAAAATTGTCTAGTCGAGGGAAAACAAATTAAAATCGTCTCTGATCGTCCTAATTTTTTGTTAAATAATAATTAGTTTCGAACGCTTATCGACATATTTAATTATTTATTATTTAATTTATACCATCCAAATATAAAATTGAAATTTTTTCCCGCACGATTTCAACATATCGAGGTAAAATTTAGATTATGTGCTAGCCGTATCCCATACGATGTGCACAATATAATAATCATCGGCTAAATAGTTACGTTCACACATACGATCACAATCGGTACCACACTGATTTTTTCGTTGTTGGTTTTATATATAGATTTTTTGCCAGCTTCATTGCTTCGTCTAGTTCTAGTCTACAATTTTTTTTGCAGTGTATTTTGCGAGCACATCCCACTTGGGTAATTCATTTTGCCAGAGAGAGCGCCAACAACTTGTGCATGCTAGAACATTTGTCTTTGAGCAAGTCAACGTTGCCGCTGACTGCGCTGCCAGCGTCAACTGCGCTGCTTTTATACCAACTAGTCTGTTACATTTTTCCTGCAGTTTCGTAAATTATTGCCTTTCTCTTTTTGGCTGTCTGCTGCTGCTTCTTCTTCTTCTTCTTCTACTATTTGCCAGCTCCCACAGCTTTTTTGGCTTTTGTAGCGCGCTCCTTTTTCAGTTTCGCTCCATATAAAAACATACACCAACAATGTGTATGTGTGTGTCTGTTAGTGCTTTAGTATTTTATTGCATATTCCCTATTCGCGTGTAGACTTACATACATATACACAAACACATGTATATTTTCTTATCATTTTCTATGTATGTGGGAGAGCGAGCGTCCCAGGTCTTAAAGCGACTTGATAGACGGGCACTCGAAAAGTTCATTCTTTTATGCAGACTCTGCATTAAAGCTGCCATTTTCTTTTTGCTGCATGTGTATGTGTGAGCAACAAATATTTTTTTGGTTAGTGTTGCATACTTTTCGGCTCTCATTTTTGGGTGCTCTTCCACTCTACACATAATAATAATGTTTGGCTTGAAGTAGCTTGGCCAGCCAACTGGCTCTATATGGCCCATTATAAGTAAGATGAATTGTTTGCCTTGAAATGGGTTAAAAGCATAGCTGCTACTTAGAAGAAGAAGAAGAAGAAGAGTTCCCAAAAGATGCAAAGTTGAAAGCATTAGAATGAAAATTATGCGAATGACGACGGGCAGCCAAAAAGAGAATATAAGATGAACAAATGATGAGAAGAGCTGCTGCAGGCTTGAAAAGTTGAAATGAATCTTTTTTTGGGCTAAAAGTAATAAGTGAAGATTATTTATTTGTGCAAAAAGTAAAGCAGCAAAAGTAGTGGCTGAGTTGAGGCTTGCTTTAAGATATAAATGCTGTAGTTTAAATCTTTAGTCTTATGGTAGCAAAAAAACTAGAGGCCGAATTGTATTGATTTTATGAATTATTTGACTGTTTATATAGGAAATATTCATTAACCAACTCAATTCGTATTTACTATTAAAAACACGAATAAAAGTTGATAGTTTTTCGCTTAAAATAGGCATTCCTAAAAAATAATTGATATAAGTTTTCTCTACCGTCGGGGTTCTTCTACGTCTGCAACACATGGAGCACAAGCAACACGCAGAAAACTCCAAGCGTTCGTCAATTGATGTCTCAAGCGGATCTTCAGAATTTTTAGCCAAATTGGGTAACAAATGCGCAGTTATATGATCTATTTGAAATCCACCGTATTGAGTTAGAAATCCGGAAAAGGAAATGGTCACGCTAAGACGGCTAGCTCAAGACATTGGAGGAGCAGCACTCGAGTGGTATCAGCAGGGCCATCGATGCACCGGAAACCCCGAAATACCTGGATTAGAATGGTCCGAAATTAAGGAGCTGGTCAATTTATTACATGGAACCATCTCAAACTATTGGCAAGACATAGACATAATATGAACAGAGGTATATATATTTTAAGCAAAATTTATCCCACCACAGCAAGTGGTCTTTTGTTCATCTTTCTGGCAGCAGGGTGCTGCCGTTTTGATGGAACGATGTCAATTTTAAGAAGATTCCTTTATCTTACCTTTTCGAACTTTGTCAGCAGTGTGCGTAATGTGTATTTGCAAGGTCGAGTTGCATCCATCTGAAGAGTTGATAATCAAAAGGAACTGTATTGTAATGTTGGCATGAAAATTTTAAACTTTCAGCGAACAGATGGAAGGAAAGACGGAGCTCAATTGAAAGTCCATTATGACTTACATTGTTTTGAATCTAACATAATATGCGAAAAGGCACGATGTGCGCATATAGGATGGGCCATCTGTTGCTTTAAAAACACCCATCCCATTTGGAACGCACCCATCCCATTGGATGCTCTTCAACTGTTAAAAAATTACTCAATTTCAGTAATTGATCGTTAAACTAACAAACAACTTCTTTAAAAATGAGGGTGGTCAGACGGTTGCCGTGAACTGCCATCGCTTCAAAAGGCACTATAGTCAGCTGCTATCAGGACCCTATCATCATGGAGCATCTCCTCCGGGATGGTTAAAAATGCAATAATTACCTCCAACTCCTGTCTTCCCTAAACCGAGTCGTTATATGCTGGATATCTTGACACACAGGAGTGGATGGTTACGCGTCTACATCTCCTCTTTCTGTGGTATTGGCATGGTAAACAAATTGGCTGCATGACCTCTGAATATGATTAAGAGAAAATGTCTTGGCAGAGCGGAGTTAAAAGTCCTGGGCGTGGTGCCACTTACAGAAAATTTGCTTATCGGATTATTCAGAGTGGAACGGATCAATCCTCTGAGGTCAGTACCAACAAAAGCTCTACTAATTTATGGGTACGTTACAAAAGCTCTCCTGTTTACAGTGCCTCACCTCTTTGCAAGGAGCCCATGACCAACTCTTTATACTATTTACCAAGATAAAGCTACATCTCGTACCAATATCGCATTATTGCCCGGCAAGTTCGACAAAAGGGTTACTTTGGTCCCAATAGTAGCCGTCCAATAAACCGTGAGAATAAACCACTTTGAACTATTTTCCTTGGGATTTTTAGAAAGGCAAAGTGTATTCCAATAAGATAGCAACAATTTTCGAGTTCCAGCCGAATTGCAGCTTTTAGTGTTGTCATACGTGCCTCTAGAGCTATATTATTATTCATACAAAAACGAGTACTTTGCAACTTGAGTTAGGCATATACATTTGTTCTATTTCGTCGGAAAATATACGAATAAAATGCAGTTAACAAGCAAACTAACTGATGGCCCACCCTATAATAATAGGGTAATAATATAATGTTTAGATTTCTAATGCAGTTGGCTCTCAAATTAATAGCTTTAACGTACGTGAAGAAATAGTTATGTAATTCGAAACTGGAATAATGTCGCCCAACATACGCACGATTCCCAGGAAATATTTATAGCAGTCCCGAAGAATATAAATGCAAAATGATAAATCAAAGCTCATATGGTACTACTTGTGAATTATTTGCCAGTGGTCAGTAATATCCATTTCGCTTTGAAGCATACCAAAATTTACATTTCATAACGTTTCTATCAGATTATGATAGTGGACAGAGCCCCTAGTAATTAAAAAATTATTTTGTTTGTTGCTTGAACGTAATTTTGATTTTTTATGAGATAAAATATCGTTGATGCTGAGCATTGGATTAAAAAACCCTCACAGCTCCTTTCGCAATATTTCCTGGTCTTTAGAGATTCAGCTTTTTTTTCCCGGTAAACCAAAAATCGGTGCTTTAAAATCCTTTTTGGAAAATGAATGAATGCCAATCAACAACCCACGAAATCACCTGAATTTGTTACCTGCGAGTTTTTCCACTTCGGTCGACTTAAAAAAAAACCGCTCCGAGGAACGCGGTACAGCACCCGAGAGGTCATGAAAAAATCGAATATGGCTCTGATGGCCATATCACAAACAGATTATAAAAAATGTTAAGACGATCTAATCAAGCTCTGGAATAAACGCGTTGCAGTCGATGGGGAGTATTTTGAAGGATCGATTTTGATGAATAATATTGGATTTTGGATTTTCTGAATAAATTCCGGGAACTTTTTAATCAAGGTCTCAAGTCAGTGAAAAATCACTTACTTTTACTTTAAGGACTTTTCACGTTATTCTATATGAGTGTTTTCTCAGATATCCTATATTCTTGTCCAAAACCCCCTTTAAGCTTCTTTATTAATTGAAGCGGCACAACGAGTATTTCATAGGCTTGGATTGGCTCTACTCTCTTAAGTGCATCATCTCACCCACTTAAAATCGAATATTGGCTAGAGCTGATAGCGTGTAGACACATATTTCCGAAGAATTTTAATAATACCAATGGAACTAAAAATCTTTTAAAATAGTTTTGGCAAAACCTCTGCACTTCTCAAGGAAAATTTTTAATATTATAAAGACATAATTTTTTGAGGTGCAAAAACTGCCTCAAATGAACTAACTCTTATAAACTCTTAATAAGTTTTGCTGATCCCAAGCGCTTTAAAAGAGTGCTCTAAATTAGCTTTACCTCAAAAATCCAAGAAGTTTGAGGTTTTGCTTCACCTAGCAACACATTGGCTACCTTTTTCCCAAAAAATATTATAAATCCATGAGTAAAAAGTTTTACGCTTTGGCAGACTAGGAAATGCCACAGCGTTAAGCCTGAAATATTTATGTGGCCAAAACACACAGCTGGCAATGGCCAAAAAATAATGGTAAAAGCGACAACACCGGTAATGACAATGCCAAAATGCACAGACAGAAATTGTTCTAGGAGAGAGAATTGAGAGGGAGTGAGTAAGAGTGGGAGTAAAAGTGGGAGTAAGAGTGAGGAGTTGGAGTTGGTGCTCTGGGCTCCCGTTGAATTAATTCATTTAAAACTCGTTACCACGCTGCTGCCATCAAAAAGGCACAAAATAAAAGAGCGTGGAGAGAGTGGAAGCAGAAAAAAAAGAAAGAGAAACATTTTGCAAAACGGAAGCCAAAGACTGAAAGAACCCAAACGGGCTGTCTGAATCCTTTTTTGCCGCTTAAGTGATAAACAAATACACTCACATAAGCAAATACAAATACATAAGCAACACGCACACATACACAGACACATCTATGCAGATCGAGTGTGAAAAGTGGCAAAGGCACTGCTGCCACTTTCCACAAGCCACTTGCCGTTCTTCTCTCACTCATATCTCTCCACACTCTCTCCCTGAAACCATTTTGCAACTTCAACTCTTCTTCAGCTGCATCATCAGCATAATCAACGTTGCCTCGTAAATTGCTGAGTGCTGGCTCACTCGCTGGCTGGCTCACTCGCTGGCTGGCTCACTCGTCCTGTAGGTGCCACTGTCACACAGATACACTTATTCATAGATACACTCACACAGATACACTCATACTTGCACTCATCATGCGACCTCATCAGCAGTCTGACTTTTGCTGCGTTTCTCATTCTCATTCCTTCTGCTGCTGCCAACTTCCGTTTGTCTTTATTTGTCTGGCAAAGTCGTCCTTCGTCCTTCGTTCTCGTCTTTATGTTTGTTTACCTTACGTTAATGAAGTTGTTCGCCGCTCTCAGTAAAATACTTGGCAAAATATTTTTCCACCAACAGCAACAACTCACAAAAAAATAACACAAAAAAAAAGCAATTAGTTTGTTCATCACTCAACAGATGGCGCGGTAAAATGAAAATTTTAAATATAAAAACGGGCATAAAAACGAGTTGTTCTCAGTTTTTCATAGCATCAGTAGTAAGTAAGAGATTGCAGTGGCTTAGATGAATGGGATATAAAGGTATCAATAACCCATTTGTGGGTGCAATAAAAATGACAAAGACCCTCAGTGGCCGAAATGTTGCCCAACTATGGAATACTCTGTAGTCTTCTCCTGGAAAGAATGGTTCTCTGCAGAGAGTATCTTGATATCCTTATTTTTATTTGATTTTCTATATGTATGGAAAGAAGGATATTTTCAGGTATCAAAAGCTGTACCTTTCTCAAGAAAAGAATGTTTCTTTGCAGAGAGTATCTTGATAGTAGTATGAATGAAAAGTACGATTTTTTGTGGAATTGAAAGGACAAGTAGACATCAACCCAAGAAATTTGAACTACTTGAGCTAGGAATTATTTATTTTCTACGAGATCTCAAAGCTTGGGGAGACAGAAGATGCCAGAGACCCTCAGTACTCGAATCGTTACCCAACTTTGGAATACTCTGTACCTTATCCAGAAAACGATAGCTTTGTGCAAAGAGTGTCTGGGTGATCCTAATTTTATTTTATGACTGCAAAGCTTGACATTTTTCGGAATTTAAAAAAGGAATCAATTGAACAAACTTAACCTCTTGAGCTAGGGACAACTTTTTTTCTCCGAGATCTCAAAGTTCGGGCAATTTTATACACTGGCTTATAGACGGACTCATCTATATTGACTGTTTGACATGATCAATTTGGTATGCATTTTAAATAATCGGACTAGCTTTCTTTAAATATTGTATAATCAATGTCCTATGCTCCTCAAGGAGAAAAGGGTTCAAATAATTTTCAAATTGTGAAGATTTAAAGAAGATTTCAAGAAGTATAAAAAAGGAACATTTAATACTTTCCTACTAAACCACCTTTGACTATGTTCAAGGTATATATTCATAGTAGTCTATTTATAACTCAAGAACGACTGGACTGATTTTTATGATCTTTGATTTACTGTATTTTTCTAATGGCAGGTATGCCCATAATCGGACATTACACCACCTGCCAGGTTCACGAAAAGATTCAAATATAAAATTTTTATTTTTAATTTTTAGGGACACCACAGGATCATGTAGGTGGCCAAAAATTAAACCATCTCACTACGACATAAAAATTGCAATAGTCTCTGGGGGTGTTCACATGTGAATTCAAATTAAAGTTAAGAAGTGATGAAGATGAGACTAGTATCGGTGAGCAAAGCAAGCAGTACGCGGAGCTCCCTAACAATTTTACAAAACATGCTTAATATAGTAAAAATTATCGCTTCTTAAACAGGGTGCGAAGAATCTCTCATTCTAGAATCTTCTGTTCAATAGTAAATAGAAAAACATAAAGTTTTTCAAGATACCACCATTTTTTTTTAGTCTGCAAGATTTAGGTAAGATTTAAGATAAAGGAAATGATAATAGTGAAGATTTAAATTCTTTCTTGCATTGCCACTAGACGAATACATATGCAACTAGTTCAAGACTACTTTGGGTTGATCAATATATAAAATTAGTCAAAGATTTATACAAAAGTATAAAGAAGCTTTGAAAATTCAATGGAGAAGAAAGCTAAATCTTCCGCTAGATATGGGTATCTTCCTTCATTGTCCTCTCAGAAACACTACCGCTACGTAGACTGGATTCGTGATGATTTTTTTTATTATATTAATGATATGAGAGTAGTCAAAGATTTATGTAAAAATCTTAAGAAGTTCAAAAGATTTGCAGATGATCCATGGAGAAGATGGCAAAATCTTTGCCTAATTACGTATATCTTCCTTCTATGGCAGATTATGTGGAATAAGTCAAAGATTTATGCAGAAATCTTAAGAAGCTTAGAAGATTTGCAGATCATCTTTGGAAATGTTGATAAAATCTTTGCATAGATATGGGTACACTTTTCTTCTTTGGCCAGTCAAAAATTTCACAAGCTATATAGGACGTACTGACGGTCCTTTTTTTTTTTGTTAACTTAGTGATATGAAATTAGTCCAAGATTTATGCAAAAATCTCAAGAAGCTCAGAATATTTGCAGATAATCGATGGAAACGATGCCAAAATTTCCACCTAGATATTTTAAATTTTTATTCGCCCAAATACTTAAATTTCTTTGGACTTAAAGAAATTTGGCTTTCTGAAACGGTTGAAACTAAGGCCAACATAAAAATATTGTTGCAGTAAACCTGGCCTGTGGAAATAAACAGCATTTATAAAAGAAAAATATTCTTATTGAACTTAAAGTTTAAAAGATTTGCTAGAAAACGTCATTTGCTAACGATTTAACTAAGATACTGCTTTTAATATCTATTCAAAGAAAAAACTTTCTAGTTTGAAACAAGAAAGAAATAAATTAAAATATTTTATTTATTTTTCAAGCTACCAGAAGTATTACAATTTTTTAAATGCTTTCTTGAGAATCTTCTACTATTTTTATCAATTTTCACTCGGGATTTAATCGGAATTTTGCAGTCATTGTCTACATTATTACAAACAAAATTTTGTTTAAAGCGAATATTAAAAGATTGACGGTTATTAAAAAAAAAAGACGCTGAAAAATTGATTTTTTTATCCTTAATGATAGCTGGTATCCTCTAAAAATAAATACATCTTAATAAGACATTAGACATTTTATTAAATAATAAACCTATAAAAGTTTACCTAATGAGCATTAGCTAAAATGGTCATTGGCTTAAATTTTAAGATTATTATGCAGTTATGTTATTTTTATTTATTTCTAATCTATTACAATCTAAAATTGTAAATATTCGGATGAACTTTGGGATCTGAAGAAGGCAGCTCTGCACATTTCAGTTTTTCTTCGTATAAAATCTATGAAAACTAAATTTCATATTATCTTTTTTAACCCTTTCATCCCAGAAAATTAAACCTATCTACGTCACTGTGGCCGTCCATCTACGTCTGTTGCTTTATTGCGCTATGCCTCTTATCTCTACATATTATGAATGAAAGCGTGGAGTAAAAATAATAATTATGCATGCAGTAAAAAAAGAAGAAAATTAAAAAAATAAAAAGAAAACTTTACTGAAATAATGTAAATACTCTGCTGCAATGCCGCAGGCTCATTTTCCTGGCGAATGCAGTCAGTCACACAGATACACTCACTCGCTCGACCCACACAGATACACCCATTTAACATAATGCTTACCTTGAGAAAAAACAATCCACCCGCCGGTAGGGTTATCCTATGTGAACCCGGCAGTATCTTTAGCGGCACGCCATCCTTATACCATTGAATTGTGGGCGTGGGTGAGCCCTCCGCCTTGCAATTAAGCGTTGCCGGATCGTGTCGTGGCACTGTCGTATCTATGGGATGCTCCACTATTCGTGGCGGATGTGAACCTGGAAAGAGTGCAAAAAAAAATACATTTCAGTTAAAAAAAATAATTCACATTGATTGTAAGTACAGGGGGCAAGGAGTTCTCCCTTCCGCTGCGTCAAGACTACGTCCGTCCGTCCGTCCATGTCGCCTTCAGCTTCATCAGCGGTTTGGAGCAAAAAGCTCACTTGCGAAATGAAAACAATGTTAATGCGCATTGCAGTTGACGTTGCAAATGAAGTTGCAGTTTGCAATTTAATGTTCCAGTTGAATGTCACTGGCACCAGGACTAGAAGGACCCTAGTTTAAGGGTTGCCACTTGCATCCCCCTCCGCACAGTTTAGAATTAATTTGTTTAGATTTGCATATTCTACTCGTCTAAGCCATACCACAACAGCTAAGTAGTTTTTTCTATTCATGGACTGCATTTTTGCATAAACGAGTCGCAAAATTAACTTATTTTTGTAGTCAGACTCAGTTCACTTTAAGGAAGGTAAATGGATGACTTTGGATTTGTGCTTTAACTCTAGGGAGAGAGCTTTAAGTAGAATAGTTTATTGAAATACGAGCTTAGATATGTAATCTATTTTAAAATTTGAATTTATATTAAGCATCTTAACAGCATTTTACTTCGCTTAGCATATATTTTTTTAGCTTATAGAGATTACATATTTAATCTATTCAAAATCGTCCTAAAAGCTTTCAATTTTCGTTTGAATATGAGAGAGAAACCTTTGACTTTTCATAAGTAACTTAAAAGCAGATTTAATACTTAAACGAAAGTGTGGAAATTACAATAAGAGGCTCTTTAAATTTAAAAAAATAAAATTCACCAATTTTTTTTCAAGATTTTATATCAATTCTATTTGCGAGTGCCGAAAATTTTAAGAGTTACACTTTAAAAGAATAAAAACTGGTTTCTAGTCTTCATCTATACCAAGAGACAACAAGTTTTTGGAGCGCGTTTGAAAATCCACTAATATGTCAGTACTTAAGAGAAATTTCGGCCTGATATCTTTTTGTTTATATTAAAGCAGGCTTAAATCTGTTAATGAACATAGAACATAAGTGGTTCGTTTTTCGAAAGCGGTTCAAAATGAACAAATATGTGAGTATTAAAGAAACTTTTGGGCCTGGCATATTTTCATATTCAAACACTTTTTAAATCATTAAAAAACTTTTTTTCCCAACTAAAGTGGTTTGCTTGAAATTTTTAAGTGGTACAACGGGTGATTCATGGTTTCAGACCTGTGAACTATTGTGAATAAGCTTTATTCTCGAAACAAAAGTGTTTTTCTTTAAAAATAGAAAAAATTATTAGAGATGAAATTAAAAAAAAAAAATGGCGGACGTAAAGTCGGGCGCGGACGACTTTAGGATACCCTGTACCACTAGCTTGTAATAAAGTCGGATTTCTTCACAAAAAACCAAAAACAGAAGAATTTCTAAGCAAAAATTTTGTTTTTGTCCGATCGTTCCTATGGAAGCTATATGATATAGTCAACCGATTTCAATAAAATTTGACACAGTGCTTAAATACCTTAAAAAAGATATGAATGCCAAATTTATTTCAAATATCTTTACAAACAAACAAAACACATCGAATTTTGTATAAAAAACGTGTTTTTGGACCGATTGGTCCTATGGGAGCTATATGATCTAGTCAAACGATTTGGATTAAATTTAGTACAGTGCTTAGGAACTAAAAAATACTCACGAATATCAAATTTGGTCCCAATATCTTGACAAACAAACGAAACACAGCAAATTTTGTTAAAAAATCGATTTTTTGGAAGATCGGACCTATGGGAGCTATATGATATAGTCAACCGATTTTGTTCAAATTTGGCACATTGCTTAAGTGGTCTAAAACATTTCCAAACGCCAAATCTGGTTACGATATCTTTATTAAAAAACGAAATATAGCGAATTTTTCTTTAAAAAAGTTATTTTGGCCGATCGGTCCTATAGGAGCTATATGATATAGTCAACCGATTTCGATCAAATTTGGTACAGTGATTGGGAACTATAAAAAACTTTCGAATACCAAATTTCGTTACGATATCTTCATAAACAAACGAATTATTCATCTAAAACGCTTTTTTTTGTCGAGGTCGTTCAAACACCCATGGAGCTATATAATTTATCCCCGATATCAAAAAAATAAAATAAACTTGCCTCCTATGGAATAATATGGGATCTAATGTGAAAGTTTGGTAACTCTAGCTCTTACCATCTCTGAGATCTAGGCGTTCACACGGACAGACGGACAGACGGACATGGGTATATCGACTTCTCTATTCACCCTGATCATATTTTAGGTAACTTTGGGGTGTCTCCGACGTCTCCTTCTATATGTTACATACATTTTCGGCTTGCACAAACTTAATATACCCTTAGTACCATACGGTACAGGGTATAAAAAGTTAAAAATTAAAAATAAAATGTGAATTTTTTTTCCAAGATGACAAATTAATTCTTGAATTTTTTTTTGAATGCTTAAAAAAAATTAATTTCTATTCTGCAGAAAGCTGGTTCATCTATGATTTTAAAAAGAACCAATGTCAGTATGTCAAGTTTAGATGGACAGTTGAACTTAACATATTTTCATATTGAAACAGTTTTTAAATTACACGAAAATGTATCTCCTAAAAAAGGGTGTTTTTTTAAGGGTAATTTTGGATCGAAAAACACGAAAATGGCAGCTATTTCTTTTTCTTCTTAAGCACCGTTTTCGAGATCTTTTCGTAAAAAAAAATCTCTTGAATGTCTTAATAAACATTTTTTTTTGGGAACTAAAGTGGTTCCTTGAAATTATTAAGTGGTTTAACCGGTCACAGACCTGTAAACTATTTTTAATAAGGTTTATTCCGGAAACAAAAGTGATTTACTTCAAATTTACAAAAAAAGAAAAGAGAAAATCAAAAGAAAAAATTTATGAATCGTATCTAGTCTTCTGAAAGCTGGTTCATCTCTATCAGGGATCGAAAATTTTTGGACGCGCGGTTCAAAGTCAACCAGAAAGTGAGTTTTAAAGTGACATTTGGTTCTGACATATTTTCATATTAAAATAGGCTTTAAATTGGTAATTTTATTAATTTCGAAACAAAACTACAAATTAAAAAAAAATTATTAAAAATAATATTTAAATTGTTTGTTTCCAAATTCCATTTTAATGTTAGGTAAAATTATATAGCAAAAAAAAAAATCAATTAATTCCTAGATTCCGGAATTTGTTTAAGGAAATATCTTCACATATTAAATAAGATTTTAAACAGAAAGCGACAGAAAAATAGATTCAAATTATCTTGCAAATTTAAGTTGAATAATAAAGTATTTATCCTAAAAAAAATGACACAAGTGTTCCGGATTTAAGTACTTTTTCAGGAAATTTGACGGTTTCGCTCATAATTGTATCAAAGAGATATTTGGCTCTGACATACTTTTTTTATATTAATAATAATAATAATAAACTTAATTTTTGGAACACAACTGGTTCCCTTGAAATTATGAAGTGTCTCAACGACTGATTCCCGGGCCATAATTTAAAGATCTCTGATCTATTGAGCATATTCAATCTCGCACTTACTACAAAATACTTGGTGTTTAAATACTTCGAAATAAAAAACGGTATTTCTCGTAAATCTTCATAAAATATAAGAATTTAAATTTTTTTAGAAAATATTGTTCATGAGATTCGATAAGCTGAGTTATCTATACGACATATTTTTTGCGTCAAAAAATATTGCTAGGTATTCAAAAAAAAATATCTTCAACTCTAAGATAATTTAAAAAAAAAAAATAATTTTTCTTACTAGTGGGTATAAAAAATATTTTTGATGAAATAATATCAATTGGTGAAATAACAAATCGACGAATGTGACAAATTGTGGAAAGGAATAAAGATACTAGCTAACAATTGGGCCAGATGAAAATGCCATATTGCGGCCCTATGCTAAAGTGAGAGATATTATGAATGTACATCTCTGAAATAAAATAATTTTTGGCAAATCTTGAAAAACATGAAATGTTATTAAATGCCGCTAGATTCATAAAAGAGCAGCCCATAAAGTACAGTCAGAACATTTGTTCTAAAAAAACTCTTTGAAATCTTCTATGGTAGTATGTTTAGTTAGGCTTAAGAAATAAATATTTACTCATGCTGATAAATCGGTAAATAGCGTTTACTGACCTAGCATACTATTAAATTATACAGGGGTGCCACAGAAAACCAATTCGATTTCAATTCCAATTCTTGGTGCCACAGACATGGCTAACAAGGGATTTAAAAAAACCAATTCGATTCAATTTCGATATAATTCCAGTTCTTGTGCCACATACATGACTATGAGCGGTTTTAAAACCGTTGTTAGCCATGTCTGTGGCACCAAGAATTGCAATTGCATCGAAATTGAATCGAATTGGTTTTCTGTGGCACCCCTGATAATTTATTTCTATGTCAGATTTATCGAATTTTTTACACATCACTAATGTAGCGGACAATTTAAGGGCTGACCAAGGCATGATGCAATGAGTTTTAAAGTTGCCGCAAACAAGTTCTCCGAAAACTGGTTCAAGTTTGGATATCAGCTATATGAACTAGTTGACTAATTTGAACCAAATTTGGGATAACTGTTGAGTCAAAAACAAAATTCAACTGACCTAAATTTGGTTGCGATATTCAAAAAAAAAGTGGTTTTTATACAGCGTGTTTCTAGAGGTTCACAACTTTGAGTCTTATCTGACAGACCCAATTAACAGCTGATAGTTGCGTTTTATTTGAGCCTGGTTTTACATTTTATGATGGATAGAGCAACGCTTGCAAATTGTTGAAATTTCCGTTCCGCCAAACTTATTCAAAATACAATATCTTGTTTTCCGATGAAATCCATTTTTGGGTACACGGGTACGTAATAAGCTGAATTGTCGCATTTAAAGTGAGGATAATCAACAAGCTTTCTCAAAAACCATTACATCTACAGAATATTACTATCACCATTATTCTTTGTTTTATTTTGATTTAAACTTGTGTAAGCTCTAAAAAAAAACAAACATAAGTCTAACACATTTGTGAGAAGTCTCAACAGAATTGGTCCTCTCTTTCATATAGCTACCATAGAGAAATTTAATCTGCGCTCTCTTTTTCAGAGACGCGAATAACGTAGCTGCTCATTGCGTAACTCTTTAATTGTTGCATCATGGAACCAAGGTCCATTTGAATTGGCTAAGTGCGTCTCTATTATTAGCTCACAAAATATTTTTTAAGTATTCATGAAATTATTTTTAATTCAACTTCTTTAAACATTCAGCGGCTACATTTTTGTTGTACGTTTCAAAATTATTTTATAAATAAAATTGTAGATTCAATTTTGAAACATTTTTACACTGCTAGATTATGTCTAAATGGACTCAAACATATGTCAAAACTCGTCAGCTTTTTGGAATTGAGACGTTTTGGATGATCCCTAAAACATTAAGCAAGAGAAATTCCAGCATGGCAATTTTTTTCTGGTCAAAACCTTCTTTTACTGTACTATTAATTGCAAATAATTTTAATCAATAATTATAAAAATTTCCTTGGCTGATTATTTTGCCTTCGTCTCTGGCGAAGCATGGGCATCTCTATTAATAACTATTCAAAGAGAACAAACTCCTACATTTTATGGCCGTATCCGAAAGTTATCTTGAATAAATTACTAATTAGCTCATTGTGCAACTTTTTCACAATATCTCAAAAACTTGCTTACAAATTAAGCTTAAACTGTAAACTTCTTTCAAGTTACCTACTCCATAAAGTACTTAAAGTAATTTCCACTTAATTTTCACCCACTTAAATAATTCATAAGAAAACTGTACATAGTAATTTTTAGCTTGTAAATTCTTTCAAAATACAAGGTAGTGAAAAAAAAAAGAAAAAATTAAATGAAAAATCGCACAAAATATTTAATTATCGCCTGGGGCTGTGCCAGTTATGGCCAGCTTAGCTCGACAACAAACTAACATAGTTCTGCATGCAAAATTCATGCATTCTCAAGACCCTTAAAGTATGCTACTAAAACAATTACGAGCAAAAGAGCCATAATTAAAACAACAATAACAACAACAATGAAAACAGCTGGCGCTGCAAAACCAACGCGTCCCCTCTTTGATAGATGTTGGCAACACTGCTCAGGCCCTCTCTCCTCTCCTTTCTCTCCTAAGCTCTCTCGGCATGCCTTAAAGTATGCAACGTAAGCAAGTGCACGTCTTAAAAGCGTTAAAAGTGCCAGTCTAAAATGGCCGTCTCTCTTGGCCAGGCCTTAAGGCAGTCTAACGTTGTTTTGGTCGGTTGCTGTTACACTGTCTACGAAAAGTTAAGCAGCATGTGACGTTACAATCCAGAGGAAAACTTTTGAGACTATGGAAGAAATTTTAAAGGAGAGTTCTTTATCATGAGCTCTGCAGCATCTGTTTCTGGTCTATATGAAATATATTTAGGATTTCTAGACCAACGACGCTTTAAACTAAAAACAAATGGTTTGCTTTTTTCATTGTTTCATTAGCCGAACAAATTAAATAAGCCATTTTTTAAATGTAGACTTCATAGGCATTATCACAAGCAATCATATTCCGAACGTTCTCTCAAACATTTATTTTTTTATTTTCTATCCATTCCACTGATTTAAAAAAAAACTAACTACGCTTGTGTTTTCTATAAAACTCACTTGTTTCTTAACAGTAGCTTGTTTTTTAATAAAAGTTTCTTGCAACTCACAACTACTTAAAGCAGCAATTGCTACAGGATACAAATTTAAGTTGCGTTGTTATTCTATTTTGATTTTATTCGATGCTCTCTTTTGAAAGTTGCTCCATAAACTTAATTATTCGGGTTTGTTTTAGTTGAGTCTTTAAAGCTTAGCTTATGAGCGCTTGTTCTTCTATACCCTCTTCCAGTATGTTCGAAGAATTCTTCTCAAACAATTAAGAGCTGAGGCTTTATAATTTTCTTTTGCCAAGTAGGTACATCTAGCATTGACCATATTGCTGCTCAGGTGATTCCTGTGCCAAGGAAGTTTTTGCCCAATCCCACAATTTTTTTTCGTCATCTTCATTTCTTCTCACTTTAATAATAACAACACAATGTTTGTGAAAGCTGAAACTCTAAAAATTTATTAAGTTCGCACTAGTCGTAGAGCTCCAATTAGGGTTCCAATTCCTAAAGCGAACTAAATTTATTGGGATGGTTCTTTTTCTGGCATTGTGATCCTTCTGGCTAGAAGAAGAATTCCTTAATTTTGTGTTATAAATGGCTGGCCAAGTAGGAGACGTCAAAGCAGACTTGAAGACGATGTGCATTTGCAATTGGAACGACAGAGAGAGGAACATGGTCTTAGAGCTCCAATTCGGGTTCCAATTCCTAAAGCGAACTAAATTTATTGGGATGGTTCTTTTTCTGGCATTGTGATTCTTCTGGCTAGAAGAAGAATTCCTTAATTTTGTATTATAAAAGGCTGGCCAAGTAGGAGACGTCAAAGCAGACTTGAAGACGATGTACATTTGCAATTGGAACGACAGAGAGAGGAACATTCGCAATTGGAACGACAGAGAGAGGAACCTGGAGGAAGATTGTTGATGAAGCTATGGTGCACCCCGTACCATGAAGCTAATATAAAAACAAAAAAAGATTTCTCCTATATTTGATAGAATCTTCAACTGTCAGAATCTACGATGTGTTCCTGACTTGATTCTTTGTGAATTATTGGGATGGTTCTTGTGGCACTGTAATTCTTCGAAACAGACTTGAAGACGAGGAACATTCGCAATTGGAACGACAGAGAGCGGAAACTGGAGGAAGATTGTTAATGAAACTATAGTTCATCAACCCGGACTAGAAAAGAAAAAAAAAGATTTCTCCTATATTTGATAGAATCTTCAACTGTCAGAATCTACGATGTCTTCCTGACTTGAGTCTCCCTGAATTCTAAGAAAAAATGTCCAAATTAGGAAAATAACTTGTCAAAAGTTTTAAATCCGGCTTACATAGTCTGTTTTTCGTCTGGAAATCATTTCCTTTTGTCAGAAGCTACTGCTACAGAAGAGATCACATTTTAATAGTGGTTCCGCAGAAGTGTTGTTCAGATGTCACAAACTATGATAGCATCTTGGACCTAATTCTTCCTGAGTCTGCAGTATCCTAAAAAATTCTTACCCAATTAGGAAAATGTTTTTCTGGCTTGATAGAGAATTCATTTATTTATTACAAAGATTTCTCTTATAATAATAGAACCTTCAGATATAAAAACTAAAATGTCATCTTGACTTAATTCTTCCTGAGTCTGCAGTATCAAAGAAAATTCCCAATTAGGGATATGTTCTTCTTTTGGCTAGAAGAAGAATTCATCAGATTACTCTTATATTAAAAGAAACTTTAGAAATTGAAATGTCCAATTAGGGAAATTTTCTTGTTTTAGCTAGATAAAGAAATCATTATGTATGTCTTATAAAGATTTCTCTTATATTTAATAGAATCTTCATATGTGAGAAACTGAAATGTCATCTTGACCTGATTTTACCTGAGTCTGCAGTATCCTAAGAAAATTCTTTTCCAATTAGGAAAATGTTCTTCTTCTGGCTAGATGGAGATTTCATTATGTATGTGTTATAAAGATTTCTCTTATATGTATTTATTATATATAGAATCTTCAGATATCAGAAACTAAAATATCGTCTTGACCTGATTCTTCTGAGTGTGCAGTATCTTAAGAAAATTCTTTCCCAATCAGGAAAATGTTTGTCTTCTGGCTAGATAATGAATTCATTATTTATGTGATATAATGATTTCTATTATATGCAATAGAAACTTCATATGTCAGAAACTAAAATGTCATCTGGACCTAATTCTTTCTGATTCTACAGTATCTTAAGAAAATCCACAATTTGGGAAATGTTCTTCTTCTGGCTAGTTAAAGAATTCATTAATATTGTGTTAAAAAGATTTATTTTATATTTAATAGAATCTTCACATATCAGAAACTAAAATGTTATCTTGACCTGATTCTTCCGGGAATTAGCGAAAGAACTTTTAAAAGTGGGACTTTTACTTAATCTTCATACTTATATTTTATCTGGATATTTCGTTCTTTTGTCAGAAGCTACTAGGTTGTGTTTCACAGAAGAGCTCAGGTTATTATAGGGGTTCCACAGAAGCGTTGTGAAATAATGGTTGTCTTCTTCTGTCTTCGCATGCAGATCAAGCTAATTTACTTCTTGGGCATAAATACCCCAGTCCAAGCCAGAGATTTGTACGTTCTCATTCCGAAGACTATACCGTCTTTTTTTCTGGATTTCTCCTCCTAGACTATGTGCCACACAGGAGCTCAGGTTCTAATAGTGATTCCGCAAAGCGTTGTAGAAAATTGAATGACATATTTTTCCAAGTAGACAAATGTGGACTGACAAAAAAAAGATGATTTCCTTTTTGGGCATAAATACCCCAGTCCAAGTAAGAGGTTTTTAGAAATTAAATCCAAAGCTTTTACTCGTAATACAGAAGCTACAAATTCCTAATAACGAATTCTCTAAACACTTTCCCGAATGGCGGCTATAAAATATATAGTTAGGGCATTTTATAGTCGTTACTTCCCGCTTTAAAGCAATCCCAATTGTTTTAGCCATGAGTTGTTGCATATTTTGTTTGGCCGCGGGCAAAAGGCAACAAACTATGCAGTACGGCAATAACAACAACTATAAGAGCAAATGTGTGTTATTACCAACACACACACAGATACACACAGCTGCACAAACACACACACACACACACACAGATACTTACAACCTCAAGCATGTGTGTGAATAATTCTTGACTGGCAAACACAACAAAAAGAAAACGTTTTTAAGGAAATTGCTGCAAATATTTTGCTTGTTAAGTGAAACCCAGTTTTACTATTACTTCACTGACCCCCCCCTAGCAGGCTTCCCACCCCTTCCACCCACCACCACTGCCGCTATTTCTGCTGCTTCTTCTCCTTCTTCTTGGTTTGCTTCTTGCAATTTCTTCGTAGCATTTCAAAGTCTACGACGCTGCTGCAGCCATTTTGGCTGGCACACAAACATACTTCCTGTCAAGCCAAAGAGCAGAGCAGAGCCCCACATGGGTGGGGCTGGAAGGGGCTACGGCAAGTTTTGCATTTTGCATAAGCATGGAAATGCCTTTGCCGTTTTAGCAATTTATGCAAATTTCGTGCATTTTCCATGTCGTTACAATTTCTTTTTTGGTTTTCTTGCTTTTCTTTGGCAATTGTTTTGGCTACATTGTACTGGGCTGTACATATATGCATATATAAGTATATAATAGTATATAGTATGCATATATTTTGGCCAGGCATGCAATTAAAACTAAATTAGTAGGCCTCTGGGCCATTGAAATTTTACATGCCTGCAATTTTCAGTTGCTAATTGAATTATTTAGTTTGCAAGTCGTTTAATTACAAAATGTTTGGCATGCCCGCCCGCCCACTTTTTCAAACGATAATAAAAATAAACTAAGAAACGAAGCGAAAGCTAAATAAAGGATATAGTAAGGATATATATAAAGTATGCGAGCACTTTAAATTGAAATATGCTAGTTTTGGGAAACTTTTTAAAGTGAAATATTTTCTAGTCTTTGTTTTCAATAAGCCACTTAATAAGTTTTTGTATACAAAATTTTTTATTAGATTTGGCTTATTAAAATAGTAAAACTTTTTGGGAGAAATTTTAAATTTATTACCAACAAAATATTTTACTTAATTATATATTTTGGCATTTTTTTAAAAATAACTCAATTAAGGAGGCAAAAAAAATATATATTCTTTGAATACAGAGAAACTGATTATTATGGGTAGTTTTGCACATTTTGGGGCAAAATTGCAAAAGTCTGCGACTAACAATGTGAATTTTATAATGAAAATTACATATTAGGAGTATTTATACACTTTAGTGGGGCAAAAATGCAAAAGTGCTAGACTAAAAACGTGAAAATTAAAATTAAAGCGTATTTCATAAAAACAAAATATATGATTAGTAAGGCAAATAAAATATATATTCTTGGAATACAGATAAATTCTATAATAAAAAATTGCGGACGTAAAGTCGGGCGCGGACGACTTTAGGATACCCTGTACCACTAGCTTGTAATAAAGTCCGATTTCTTCACAAAAAACCAAAAACAGAAGAATTTTTAAGCAAAAATTTTTTTTGATCGATCGTTCCTATGGGAGCTATATGATATAGTCAACCGATTTCAAAAAAATTTGACACAGTGCTTAAATACCTTAAAAAAAGATCTGAATGCCAAATTTATTTCAAATATCTTTACAAACAAACAAAACACATCGAATTTTGTATAAAAAACGTGTTTTTGGACCGATTGGTTCTATGGGATCTATATGATCTAGTCCAACGATTTGGATTAAATTATGTACAGTGCTTAGGAACTGTAAAATACTCACGAATGTCAAATTTGGCCCCAATATCTTAACAAACAAACGAACCACAACAAATTTTGTTAAAAAATCGATTTTTTGGAATATCGGACCTATGGGAGCTATATGATATAGTCAACCGATTTGGTTCAAATTTGGCATATTGCTTAAGTGGTCTAAAAAATTTCCAAACGCCAAATCTGATTACGATATCTTTATTAAAAACGAAATATAGCGAATTTTTCTTTAAAAAAGTTATTTTGGCCGATCGGTCCTATGGGAGCTATATGATATAGTCAACCGATTTTGACCAAATTTGGTACAGTGATTGGGAACTATAAAAAACTTTCGAATACCAAATTTGGTTACGATATCTTCATAAACAAACGAATTATTCATCTAAAACGCTTTTTTTCTCGAGGTCGTCTCAAACACCCCCATGGGAGCTATATAATTTATCCCCGATATCAAAAAAATAAAATAAACTTGCCTCCTGTGGAATAATATGGGATCTAAACAAATAAATATGTAAAACTTCACATAATATGTTTAGCTAAAATCTGCTTTTAACCGGCCAAACTTCGATTCTTATGTACTCCGAAAACAAAATCCAAATCCATATTTCCAAAAAAGTTTAATGCAAAATACATAAATAGGTTTGTATTATGCATAAATATTCAGTTTCTCTATACTTAATCAAAAAATTTTCTAGTATCAGCTAATAATTCACAACCACTTTAAGCTGCAATTACTACAAGAAAGAAATTTATTTATATACTGATAATCGTAACATAACTTTCCAAAGCCATCTTGATATTATTAATATTATATTCTAGTAGTCGTTTTAATACTTGGGTTTTCGAACAATAGTCCGCATCATTATCTTTTTTTAGAACAAGTCATTCTTAAAAACAAGCGTCATAATTTGGATCATTTAAAGTTAGTTTACACAAATATTAGTCATAGCATAATGACTGCTGTTCGGCCTAGATCCTTTAAATCTAAATTACAACTGGGTCTTTCAGTTTTTTTCCATCGGCGGTTTGGTTCAAAACGTCTTATCAAATGTTTTCCTCGTTTGATTTATGCGCATCTTACAGTTAAACAATGAACTACGAAGCAGCAGCAGTTTTCAGTCGCCCACCTGAAATGTTATCACCAGAAACTGGCACATTTGTCAATATGTCGCAGATAATGCTGATATAAATGAAAAATACTTTGGACGGTAATAATACGCTTCATATCATGGGCATTATACAAATTGTAACTCCCAAAGATTCGGTATTACAAGAACAGCCGATGCCGATGATATTATGTATAACATTATTCTTACAAGCGCAATATCTCGGGAATGGTAGGTCTTAGAAAAAAATCATAGGGTCCATTTTTATAGAGAATTTTAGGATCTACAATTTTGCTCTGAAATACTTTTTTGGTAAAACTTACGGTTTTCGAGAAAAATCCAAATAACCGAAAATTTTGACCTTGGAGCCCGAATAAGTCCCTTAGCACACATGGGACCGATGGTGACTTTTGACACTTTGTTCGTCATGGTAAAACTAAGGTTTATACAAAGATTTTCTTTATTTAATCACTATTTTATGTCTAAATTGACCGGACTAAAGGCCATGTTCTTATAGAGCTGTAAGCAAATGCAGATGTAACACTTTTTGCAGGCACTGTCGAAAGGCTCGTCTATAGCTTCAGCTTTGCTAAATTTTATAATGAAAAAAAAGACCTTCAGAAATAGTAAGACGTTATTCTTAGCCAGAAAATGCAAAATTTTGAAAATTTATAGACTGATTTTCTGTCGATTTTCCTTTTTTTATTCTTTGTAGCTTCAGTATTAATCAATTTTATAATAAAAATAGCTTTTTGAAAACGTGAACTTCAAAATTGAAGCATATTTCATAAATAAATTGACAATATAAAAAAAAATTAAACAAACAGATAAAACTTAACATAATATAGCTAAAGTATGCTTTTATCAAGCCAAAATTCCGATTCTCATATACTTCGGAACTCCAAATACATATTTCCAAAAAGTTCGATGCAAAATACATGCATTTTTGTATTATGCATAAATATTTATTTATTCTATACCATAACATGCGATTCACTAGTATCAGCTTATAATTCACAACCACTTTAAGCAGCAATTGCTACAAGAAAGAATCTTTTTTCCTTAATTATTATTTATTATTATTATTATTTATTTAGAAAGCGAACTTAATTGAATTTTATATTGGTTTTTAGGAAGTTTCAACTATTTTGTAATTTTTCTGAAAAAAGAAGCGAATATGCACCTTCTGGCCACACTTTTTAGTAAAAATAAGCTCTAAAAGTAATTTCCTTTATCCCCAAAACATTCATTATTCACATAAAAAGATGAAAAGTTTCGGCTTAATAAGCCAAATTTGGATATAATCAAAATATTCTTAAAATAAGTCTATTTTAGCTTAAAGTTTTCTATGCAACTTAAAGGAACTTCTTATATGTTCATTCCCATTCACAAAATAGCTAACTCAAAAGAAAACTTCCTATAATTTTTATTCTTACTCACAAATGTCCATTTCGAATCTTTAAGGACCAATTTCAGTCGTTTTCACTTCTTTTTTCCACCAAACTAAGCACTTTTGCCATTGTAACCCTTAAAACAATTCATGCTCCATAGTTAAAGCTGCCTCTGGAGCCCAAGTACCTTTAACTAAAGCTGCTGTGCTGCGAGATTCCACAACTTTTTGTTTTAACTACCTTCCGTACTCCCAGACAGTGTGACCAATCTCCCCGGACTACCCACCATTTCCACTTTTTAAACATTTATAAAAACAAGCTTTTTTTAGGTGTTGAACATTACCGCAGGGCACAACCCATACACGAAACGCCTTTTGACCACCCCCACTCCAACGGATCCCGCGTCTGGTCAGCAAAGATACACAAAACGAGCCACGGTCCACCAACTTTTAGCTACCACCAGCAGGCGGCAGCACCCCCGTTTGGAAAACCCCCGCCGCCGGTCCAATAAAAACCACCCACATGCGACATTTAACCCTCAAAAATTTTGTGCGCCGCGTACATTGAACAATTTTGGTTATTTTTTTGATATACTCTATAAGGAGTATTGGAGATTTTTGCGTCGGAACTTTGCTATAGCGAATTCTTAAGGGAGCGGAGCATTAGTTTGTTATAAAAAGAATTCATTGACAGAAATTTGGTTGAAAATCATAAGTGTGAACTAAAATTCGTAACATGCAAGATAAAAGGTACTCCGCCTGTAAATAACACTAGTTTAAAAATTTAGTGGTCATATAGTGAACCTTCGTATAAAAGTGTCTTTTACGGTATTTTAGGTCGCGAAACGCAAAAAAATTCAACCTTTTTTATTTATAAACAACGTTATCGAGATTTTTTTGAATATTATATTATTGGGATTTTTTTTTAGTTACAAGATGTATTTTGAAAAAATCTCGAAATCGCTGCTTAAGGGGAAACCGGTTTACACCGATCAAAAAATCGACTTTTTTTATTGCATAAATTGTTAATATAACTAGTCAAGAATATGCGAACATCCGGAGTCGAAGCCCGCGATAGTTTCAAACGCGTTTTTCTCGAAACGACTTTTTTTCAACTTGTGGGCATTCCATCTTGAAAAGTTATTGACCAATCCTTCTGAACATTCATTATTCAATTCAAATCTAAATGAACTTAATTCTGGGATTATATGATTATTAAAAATATGTTTTTTATGCATAAAAGCTGAAAACAACTCGACTGATTAATCGAATGGCATCAATAGCTTTATAAAATCCGATATTACATTTTTTAATTCCCTTCATATCTCACACGATTCCTCCTAAAAAGAATTTTAAGGTCTGCAGCCACATTCAAGACACCGCCTGGTCAAAAAATGATGCAATTGAAGATCTTGTTTCTAGGAATCCTGTGATGAAAATCTTCAAATCTTCAAATCTTTAAATTTCTAAGATATTAAAAATGACTAATTTTTTTCCATTTTTTTTGTTAACAATTTTTCATATTATTTCATTTATAAGCTAGCTAGTTAAATCCTACAAAATAAGTAATGAAGACTCTTGTGGGCCTGATGAATAAAACTACTTTATCTACTTTCATCCCCTTAAACAGGCCTACATAGCTCTATAGATACCCAAAAACTGTATTTATTTTGGTTAATTTCAAATTCGTTCATCGCCCTTAAATTGTCCATTTCTATCATTATATTTCCTTTTTCTTCCGATTCCCTCTTGTTTGAAAATTTATTTTCTTATTTTTTTCTGTCAAATTTCAGTGCATTCCGCATTCGTCCATTGTCTTTACATTTTCCATTTCTATTATTACATTTCCTTCCTTTTTTCGACTCCCCCTCTTTTGTTTGGAAATTTATTTACTTTTGTTTTTTTTGTTGTTTTCTTTGCGTGTTGATTTTTGCCATAACTTTGCACTTCCAACGATTCCAACGACTATTTCGTTTCATTTCTTTAGATTTCGTTTTTGTTTTTGTTTTTCGTTGTTGAAATAACATTGACATGCGTCTTGTTTTGTGACCCTTTGCAGTTGGTTGGGAGACATGCAACATACTCGTACAACTTCAACTTAAACTCCGGAGTCCTGAGTCCTTCGTCCGGACATCAGACTCTGCCGACTCGTTTCCAATTCGATTTGGAGCAACGTCTGTTGCATGACATGCAACTTTTGCCTCAAGCTGTGTTTGTTGTCTACGCTGCACGATATGCAATCAACAACAAAACATGAATTGTTTTTGTTGTTATCATTATTGTTGTTATTCTAGGGGTGATGGTGAGACAGGGGAGCAGGGAGGGGATACGTTAGTGCTTTTGGCCTTGGCAGCAGCAAGCATTGCATTTGAAATATGCTTAGGGTTTTATTTAATAATGTTTCAATATTCCAACATTTCTGACATATCAATTTACGCGCAACATTTTGTCTGCACTTCATATTTGTATCTTTGTATCTATGGATATATGTATATGTATGGATGTATCTATGTGATAATATACTTGTATGTGTAGTGAGTGCTGCATTCCTTGAAGCTTGGAAAAATAGAAAATTGTTTTGATATGCCATGAAAATTGAAATTTATTTGCCTTTGTGACAGATTGCTTATGTTCCCTGTGATAATAAAACATAAGTTTAAGATTTAAGTCGAAATCGTTGTCAGAATTTATTTTTATGTTCGTAGGTTTTATTTAAATGGATGCAAAAGATTTTAGGGAGAAGATTTGATGGCAAAAGCTGTAGAAATTATATGAATTTAGGGAGTAAAGACCTTGAGAAATATGTGACTATCAGATGTTAAATTTGTTGATATTGATGCGATTAGTCTTGATAGTAATATTGGAAAGATTTTGAATTAAATAATATTGAAAAGATTTTGATTTAAAGAACAACCAACACAGTAAGTGACTATATTTGTATTATTGACTTTTATAATTTATTTATTTATTTATTTTTATAACCCAGAAATTAATTCTAAGCAACAAAATAATTATATTCCATAGCAACTTAGGCCTTCAGGCTATATTATTGACATCTAAACATAACATATCACTAGAGAAATATAACCTATTATAATAGATAAATAAATTGAAGATTCAAAGAGAATGAAAAAGTAATGAAGAAATTCATACTATAAGTCAGCTTTCGTCAACATTAAGAAATATTTTAGAAAATCAAAATCAATTCAGACAACTTCTTCTGTCTTTAACAAAAGTGGGAGTAATATATCATATTTATTGGACCGTATCGTTACAGTAGCATCTATAAAAAGTTCCTTCTGTATAAACAATGAAATGATGGTAAATAGAAATTGTATTTATAATTTTTCAGATAAAATGTGGGAGTAATATATCATATTTATAAAAGGTTATTATTATAAAAAGGTCTTTCTGTATAAATTATTATTATTATGTATTTCTAATTTTTCAGATAACAATCAGCAAAGATTGTGAATAGAAGATAATTTTCAAATATTTCTAAAGTGAAATTTGAGAAAAAAGTGGAATCGAGTTTCTTCACAAGAATTATTTTAAAGCTTAATTTTGCTTTCATCAGTTTAAAAAGATTAAAATAAATTCTGAAGAGCAAAATATTAGGCAAAAGTGAAAACTAGTTTCTTTTCAAGACATATTTTCGTTTTGCTTTCATAAATCGCCATCATATTTTGGTTTTAAAAAACTAAGGGGCTATCCTGATATATAAATATCAACGACGAAAAACTTTTTTATATAATAGAGAGATAGGTTTCCTATAGATGTCTTTTTTCGATTTAAAATTAAGATTTAATGAGGTCCTTTGATCCAGAAGACCAATATAGGACAATATCTAATTTAAATATTAAAACTGCTTCAAAGAGTTATCGAAAAAAGCACGCAATAGGAAAACGTGGCGAAAATTTGCGAAAATCTAGAATATTTGAATAATTTGGTTCTATATATGGAATGTCCTTTGTTCCCTGTTATACAGGAGTAATAAAAATATCGGAACCTACAGGATTGAGTGTAGAACTTCGTATTATGATCAAGCGTATAAATGCAAAGACAGCACCCATAATCCACACCAATAAAGACGATCATCGTCCTGCACATGGCACTGAGGACGACCCAGAACATTGCAAAAAGCTTTAGAATGATTAAAAGGAAAATGTAGGGTGGGTCAACTGTAGTTTTCTCTGTTAATTGCAATTTATTCGTATACTTTACAACCAAATTGGATAAAAATCGAAGGAAAGTTTGAAATATATATATGAAAAATAATATCGTCCAAGGTGTTATTTTTATGAACGATGGTGCGTCAGGGTTCTCGGCGACTCGTCGATATTGGCCTCAACTAATTTTTTTTTATAGAACGACCATTTCCATAGTTTGACTGTACCACTTCTTAGCATTGTACGGTCCATGACTACAACTGCGAAGTGCATCTATTTTAGACGGAAATGTTCTGAATTATGAGTGTTTAACAACCAAAATCAACAGATAGCTCACCCTATCAACCTACCTTCAAAAATATTGTAACGCTTTTGGCATTAGCTGTAATATAAAAAAGTTTTGACGTAACCTAAAAACCCCATAGTCATTTTTTTTCGAGTTCGAATGTTGAACTATATTTGAGGTATATTTGAGAAATAAAAATAAAATATATACAAATTGATTTAAAAGATAATTTTGAAATTTTTTTTTTAACTACAGCAAATCTAAGTTGATAGCATATATCCCCGACAGCTTAGGTTAGGTTAAAGCGGTTACCTCTTCTGGAACAACCGAGATGCACTTAGACACAAGGAGGCCCCTTGTAAAGCCGAAGGTGACGCTGGTCTACGGCCGACCAGTGAGTCCTTTACAGCTACGTATACAGACAATAATGCTCGGCAAACAGTCAGCTCTGAAGAAAAGGCAAAACTATTCAACTGTAACCGTATTGTTACCGAATCAGCCTGAAAGGCCAATGAACCTAGATTTATTACTGGGGCGGAGGTTAGAAAGGTCTGCAAAGCCGGTCCGAAAAGTGGACACGGGGTTCTTTAATCTCCTTCTAGATAAAGATATAAGGTGGAAAGCGGTTGTTTTCTCTTTGGATTTGCAGCCGCTCCAAAAACCTTTGAAAGGGCGCGAATTCTTTTGCCATGCTTACCCATAGGACAATTACCAGTTACAATAGACAGCATGGTCGATAGGGATTTACGGTTTATTGTGAGCAACTTTCGGGTTTTGTAACCATCAATATTTAGGCAGGTAAGTCTTTAAGGGCGACAAGAATCTTCATTGGCCCAAGTGTTGTAACTACCCACAATACTTGACAGATATTTTTGTTTGATAGACCGTTTAACAGTGGCGAGGAATCAACAGTTTTATACGATGGACAGACTGGTGCCATGTTTGGCAAGTTCATCCGCCACACAGTTACCCGGTATGTCCCTATGTCTAGTTACCCAAACGGGGTATACCCTAGAGAGCAGGGATAACTGGTTTAGGACAAGTTGGAAAATAGGCACAAGTTTAGAGCTGGCGTTGAAACTAGTGAATGATTTGATTGCAACTGGACTGTCCGAAAAAATGGTTGTGTTAATGCCTAGAAATCTTAAAAGTTTTGATTCATATTGACAACCTGAAAGTTGTCCATACGTAGACACACTTTTAAAGCGATAGTTGCCATGGCAGCCATATAGCAAAGTGGCTCATCTGATCAATCTTAAAAAGTGTTCTTATTTATTTACTCCTTGACATGCAGTACATATTTCTCGGGGGACCTGGTAGTTCATAGAGGGCCCGTCCCGAAGGTGTTGGATAGGGGGAAGCCTCCCTGACATGGGTAGTAGATGGGAAATGAAATACCTCCCTTGGACTACACAAGTCGGAGAAGGCCCACTCTGTTAAAAAACAATTACGGTCGCCCCACAGACTTTAAAGTGGGTTGCGCTGAGCTAGTTACCTGACCTTTACTCAAGAAACGGAAAGTGTTTTTATGCCATTATTAGTGTCCGTACCAAGTTTCAGATTTGCTTTTAGAATTCTGGCAAAGATTTTGTAATTTGGAAGCAGCCCACAATTCATGGACATAATTTTTTAATAGGTTTTAGATGGATTTTGCGAATTTGGTGGCTCCTACAAAGATTCTAAAAAGACGTTTATTGAGATCACCCAGAAACCATGAGGTTGCCTAATGAGAAAGAAGGAGTGGAAAGAAACTGAAGGAAAGGATTTCTAATCGCCCAAGTCTCTCATGTTGCAGAATCATTTTGAAGATTCGACGAAAGCAGCCAGATCGATATGGGCTCATAAAACAGACTACCCATATCCTCAAAGAATAGTTTACTGGGTTCGTCTTGTAGCCTCTCAGTCATATCTCAGTGCTCTGTTACAACGCCTACTACTATACTAATCCTGTTTTTATGGACGCAGGAGCGCAGGACTTCAGATGTTCTCTTTCGATCATATCTCAGCCAAAGTGCACGGGAGAAACGACAACCGGACACCATGTCCCATTTTCTTTTCGCCAGAGCTCTAGCCTTCTAGTTGATTTGCGATTCGATGACCTGTAATGGTCTTTTTATGTCCGTAACCGTAAGGTTAGCTGCTAACAAATACGAAAACTCAATTTTATACCTAGGCCAAGTCCCTAACGACCCATGTAAGGTTTATCCATTAAGTATTTATTTCCAGATGAGAATTTTTCGGTTGCTGTGTTTTTATAAGTGTAAAAGAATAAGACGTTTTGTTACGGATACAGTAAATTCTACACTTCTAATTTATATTCATTAAACAAATTACCCTCTTTTAACCACAAGAAAAGGATACTCCCAAGTAAAGGCGGTAACTCAAAACGCGTTGCTTTTAAAATGTCAATTTAGCTGTCAACTGCTTCCACTATAATTGCTTATGTCATCTGATTCATAATAGCTGCGATATATCCTTGCCCAAAAAAAAAGGATTGTCACTGGCTAAACTAAACTTTAGCTCAGGGGGTGGTTTGCATAGTTTTGGCTAAAGCTATCCCAAGCCGAGAAACTTTTGCTCTAATGAGTCAAATTAAATAATGTAAACGCTTCGTGTGAACAAAATTGCTTCCGGGGATGGATGTTGGGGATGGCAAAAGTTTGCTTGGCTTAGTTATGAATCATAACGCACTGTACTAGAATGTAACCCACACACAATAGCTATAAATTGCGTCCGTTTAGAGTTTTCTGGTTATTTTTTATTTTTCGGGAAGGGTGGCAACAATGTTGTTGACGTTTGTTAGTGGGTTTAGGTTGATTTTTTGGCAATGTCATGAGTCAAAGTTTTACAAATGAATTGGTTTTCTTTTTTTTTTTAGAGGGTGTGTTTTTTGACACTCTTACTAATTGTGCACAGTGCCAGCGAAGGTGTTACCCTCCCCAGAGCTGACAATCAGTCAACTGAGTGAATGACTGTATGACTGACTGTATGTAGGCTAGACAGCTCTGGCTTAGAGTTAGAGTTGCCAGCCATGTTCAGACTATTGTAAACATGTCAAGAGTCAAGATTTTTGTGGTCTTTGGGTTTGCAATGAAATGCAATAAATGCAAAAAGGGTTGGCTGGCTATGTGGCATATACTAACTAAAGCTGTAAGAGCATCAACGTCAGTTGCAAATGCTTAACAACAACAAAAACAACAACTGCAACAACAGAGGGAAAACTATATAAAATTCAAAGAAAAACTCTGGAAAAATGTCTGCTGACTTGCCTGCCTGCCTGCCTGGCAAATGCAAAATAATATAAATAATTCAAAACACACGAGAGACTGCACACATTTGCATTGACACACTTCAAAGCGCATACATAGATACTTAAAAACACACACAGATACTCCCCACACACATGGTTACTCCCACACAGATACACACCCACACAAAGTTGCCAACTGTAGTTTGTAAATGCATTACAATGGGCCGCCGCTCAGATATCTACTAGATACTTATGCATTGCCAGCCAAAATGTGCAAATTCCTCGAGAGCGTTTCTAAAGCTGCAAAGTATCTATCTATATATCTCGTCCTGCTGCTCCTGCTCCTACTGCTTCTTCTTCTGGTTCAGTTTGTCCATACACTTGTATGTGGGCTAGTGGTTTGTTTGCCTAAGCAGCTTCAATAGCTGTTAGATACACAACAGATACACAAAGCTATGGCTATAGATACAGATACTTTGTTTTCTTTTTTTTTTCTACTACTTTTTGTCACCACCTTTGCTCCACATTTGTCGTAGCTGTAGGAAGATCTGAGGAGCCTGTGACACACCTGAGAGGCATTTGTCCAATATATGCACAGTTTTTATTCCTATTTGCAATTCCACTTGCCATTTCAAAACTTAAGCCTGCCTCTAGCTAAGCGCTGTCACATACAAAGAAAAAAAGATACTACACTGAGAGAAATTTTTGGGATGCTCTCGAAACTGCTGATTAGATTGGGATTGTGTTTTGATTGAGTTTTTGCTTAAGATGCTGATGACTTCATTTACATTGATAGATAAAGTTTTTAGTTATGGAACTTGTAAGCAAAAATGTGCTTTAAATTTGACTACCCAGCAGTTGCTGTGGGTTCCTTAGGGCTTCAGGATTTACCATTTATAGGTCAGTAGGCCACTTATTTTGAGAGCAACAAACAATTGCTTATCGTTTGTGAGCAACCAGTTCTGTCCTCTTATTGAGTTAATTGCGCTAGAGGGCGCCAGCTGTGTCAACAGCTATTCTCTTTTAGCCCTTTTAACAAATAAATCTTTTTGACGCGAAAAAAACCTGTCAAACGCAAAAATCATCGAAAAAATATACGAAACAGTCAAGGCAGTGCCCGATAGTGGAATACCCTGTACTTTTTCTGTCGAAAAATATATATTGACATGATTCAACAAACTTCAACTTCTGAGGAAATATGTGCACCAGCTGGTAAAGTTTGGTTGGCTCTTCCAATCTCCGAGATCTAGGCGTTGATACGGACGGAAAGACTGACATGGCTCAATCGGTACCCGAGGTTATGATAAGCATTTTGGAATAAAATCTTGAGGTCTGCCACGTCTCCTTCTGACCGTTACATACATTGCACAAATCTAGTATACCCTTTGTACCTATAGGTACAGGGTATAATAATCGGTAATACTTTAAAAACTAATCAATTAACACTGACAAGAGAAAATATATGGTTCGATCCAGCTCTAATACTTACTCTACCAATCTAACCTTTTGCGAATAGGTTTTGAGAGCGTAGATAAATTCAAATATCTGGAGCTATCTGCTATTAAAGACTCGACAGTAGCAATTAAGAAAATAATTTTGGCAGCGAATAAAGCGTACTACGCTATATCTATTCCGATTAAAGATCTTTTCACGCAAAATTCAGAAACTGCCTACGAACTTTGCGGTTTAAAGAGCTTAGATGCAACCCAACTGGTATGTTTCTAGAAAAAAATATGGGAAAAAATATATAGTCCTGTCTAAATATCGAATACCACCTACCTTATAAGAAACAACCATGAACTGGATTCGCTAGCAGAACGAGAAACAGTTTTATTATTTGTTAACGCACAGGGATTCCCTCCGAGTTGCCTTGTCGTGGTGAGGGGCTCATTAGGGCAGATAAATCCAAGAGTGATGCCGGCGGTAGCATAGCTATCGGTAGGGCTACTCATGCCGGTAAGGTCGAGGAAGAGTCCTTAAGCTAAGAGCAATCCACAACAAATCTTTTTGGCAGCCAAATTGCCATCAGGTAACCGTCTGTAACCCCATATCAGGAGCGGCTTCTAACAAAAGAATCTTTGAGCCCATTACTCATTGACTCTCCTAAAAGATGTCAATATAACATGGAACAAAACAATAATGGAAGCATGTCTCCAAGGGGTACCCAACAATTATTGGTCAATCCCCTGCTACGCGCAGCCAGCACAGAGGATTTGGAGGTGCTAATTTCACGTTATAATGACAACACTATAAATGTAACCAACACTTTGTTGAGGCTCTATGCTCCACTTAGGAGTCCAGAATTCGTAGTACAAGTAGTAACGAACAGGGAATAAGGTAGCTGGTCATGTTTTAAGAATGCTCACTGAAGGAACAGTTAAAGAGGCCTTTATATTTAAACCGATTGGAGGAAAAAGAAGAGGACGCCCAAGAAAACGATGGCTGAATGATGTAGTAGCCCATCTCAGAAAAATAGGAATTCTACACTGGGAGAGATGTCGTTATAGAGAGGGATAAATGGAGAGAGATTGTACCGGAAGCTATGGTCCACCAAACACTGTAAAGTTAAGCTGAAGAAAAAGAAGGTAATTCGAAAACTAGTGCCAATATTTTATTTAGAACACTTTCTAAAAAGGATAAAAAATACAGGGTGCGCCATTTGAATGTGGTCGATGGAAACTTTTGACGAAAGAAGTTCATCGTTGATTTCGCGGTGTGACATGTCGCGCCGTCTTGTTGAAACCAAAAGCCTTTAAGACCTTTTTCACGCATTTCTGGTAAAACAGAGTGTGCCAACATCCATCGATATCGATCCCCATTGACAGTTTCCCAACTCTGAAGAAGAACGGACCGATGATGGTTTTTAAGCAGTCACCGGCCCAAACAGTCACTTTCTGATCATGCAGTGGAGTTTGATGGATAGTATGAGGATTTTCTTTCCCTTATGCGACAGTTTTGTTTATTTACAGTGCCAGATAGCGTGAAATGGGCCTCATCAGTCATTAAAATTCGCCCCAAAAATCGGGCTCCGATTTAATGAACATTGTCACTATTTCCGCGCGTTCTTTGGTCGTGAATCGATTCATGGTTAAAATTGTAATGCAATAACCTTTCCAAAATGTGTTCGACGACGTCAATCGGTTGAAATCTATCAAAGTTATTCAATATTTCATCGACCACATTCAAATGGCGCACCCTGTATGTTTTGTGAAAGGAGGTGGAAAACACTAAATGAATAGTGAGACTAGACTCTCTGACTTATTTATAACCTCGAAAATTTGGGCTGGCATCGAAAGAATCACCAGCTGAAATTCATTAAGTGGGATTTGAGTCCATTCTTTAGCTAACTGTCCTGCGCAGATCTTGCACCGTCGGAAATTTGCGTCTGCTAGCGTGGACCCGACGGTATAGGTCCCCCACATGTTTTCAATGGGGTTCAAGTCCATAATCCCGCACATAATCTTTATTCTAACTTTGAATCAATTGATTTGAAAGATCTTAAAGATTTCGAAGTTTTCAATGTGGAATGCCATATTTTGAATAACGACAAAAGAGATTTGATTAACGATGTGCGATCAGTTCTTTAAAAATTCGCTCCTTACCAAACCACCTTTAGAAAATCTTAAAACAGCTTTAAATTATTAAGAATTAATTTTCCAAACTATAACCATCAATTGCGGAGTCGAGGAGAGACAGAAAGCATTCAACACTTGCCATGCGACTGCCCTGTTCTTTTAAGAAGATGAACCCAGTTTTTGAGTTCCATTTCCATTTTTTGAGAACCTAGGTGGTAAGTCATTATGTGCCCTTAGCAAATCTGGCTGAGTTTGTTGATTCCTCAAAATGGTTTTTCTATAAGACCGATTGAGATGACAAGGGATGCCCAATAGTTTTTGATACTTCTCCACCCCTCCTCTTATTCAATGCCTTTTCTCCTGTTTCACAATTAAACAACACAATAGACGTCAGGGTCTCTGGGTGATCTTAGTTACTGACTGAGCTGCCAACCTTTTGAACAGCAGCTTAAGGACAGCAAAAGACAGTTAGTAAAGGGTGTTTTTTCAGACTTTCTATTTGCCGATAAATATTGAAGAACCAGAAATTCAGCTCTGGCAAAGCTGGTATCTGTTGTGCTCAATTTAGTTAGTTGTTGCCTCATAAAAATGTTTCCCAGAAAACGCAAATTTATATCTCGGTTCAATTAGGGAATGTTATTTTTATTTTAAATTGTTGGGTTCTCTCACAAAAGAGAGTGAGGGATGGTAAATGGGAGTATTATGCAATGTACATTTTATGGCGACATATTTATCTATCCGAGTTACTAAGTAATGTAGAGCACTCTAAAATATATGATTTGATAAGTGGTTTGGAAGCGAGAAAAACGTGCAACTAATCCTCAAAATTTCGACTTATATTAAGCCAACACTTTAAAAAAAGTTCATTTAAATAAATTTTATTACTCTTTGAGTTTTTTCTTTAATATTTTTCAGATTATTATAATACAAAAATTTACAGTCTGAAATATTGAAGAAATCTAAAACTGATTCAAAGCCAAAGTCTTCAAGTAAGTAAAGTTAAAAATTAGAATAATATTTAAATCTTTGTTACTTTGCAAATAAAAACTCCTTTTCAGCTTATAATGTTTATAATTCACAAGCGACTATCGAACCAAATATGTCTAACAGTAGCCTATGATGATGCATTTTAAAGTTAGACTTAAATCTTAATCTATGTTAAATTGCAGCTAAAAACTCCTTTCTAGCTAAGAGCGCTTACAATTCACAAGCGGTTAACGAATCACGAATGTGTAATAGAAGTTTTTTTTACAGTCAAGTGACAGCAAGAAAGAATCTCATATTATTTTTATAAGAAAACTTATTTTAATTAAACAGAAATATCCCAGAAAATTGGTAGCCTCGTTTGTTCTATCTTTGGGATTTAGCAACATATTTGTGAGGAATTGTTTTAAAATCTGTAAATTTTTTAAAAATATAGTTTTTGAACTATGTTATATATAATAAACCGAGTCTTCTACTATTGAAGAACTTTCTATGTTATATCTCGAGAAAAATTATTTTTAAAATTTTATTTATTCTCTTTAATTTGTTATTACAATGAGTCAAATCTTAATATAAAAATAATAAGAATTTTATCCTTTTTATACAAGCGGAATAAACCAAAAAAAAAAGCAAAATTTTCACATTAATTTGGGGAAAAATCTAACAAAGTTTTTGTGAATTATTTGAATTATATATTGAACATATTTTTCGCAATTTTTTTTTCTCAACATTGCAACTCGCTCCCAATTTCTCTCAGTGCATCAACACATGTGACGTTGCAAACTTTTCACATTGAATTTTCCAGTGCAGTGCATCGAGCGACAAATCTATGGCCGTGTCCATGTGTATCAGGATGTCTGAGTGTGTGTGTGTGTATAAAACTGTGTGGGCGTCAGTTAGTTACAGTTTTTCTTTTTTTTTGTGCACCAAAACTTTGTGATTCGGAAAATGTTTTTAGCTGGGAAACATGTTGCAAGTAGTAAAGCCGCCTCTGACGCCGACGCCGCCACAGTTGCCAGAGTGGAAAAACTTTTTTGCCACACGATTTTTATTTGCACCGACAGCTGGCAGGTGAGAGAGCGTAACATTCAGCAGCCAACATTCCACATCCTGGAGCCAAGATTCAACTTCGACCCATCGACCCATGGACCGATACCATGTGTGTCAAGCTGTCAACCCGTAACCCAGTCCCGGGATAGACTCATTTGAAATTCAAGTGCGACCAGCCCGTTGCTAATAGCTCATTAGGCAGCGAATCCCATATTTACTTTATAGATAGCTTGTGAGAAGCTGCTCCTGGGTAAATCCTTGTGTCAACCTGCTGTCAAATGCTAATTAAAATCAAGCTCAGAAATCGCGCCACAATTTGCCACCCTCTGAAAATACAGCTTCAAGCTGTTTAAACAAAAATCGAGCGGTGGCTAAAACTAAAAATTTGTAATAAGGAAGTTGATGTGGTGGGGACTAACGAAGTTTGAATACACTGCACTGGGTCAGAATAATCAATGAAAAGAATTCTGAAACCAAGTTTAAAGACAAAAAACAGATCGAATATCATCGCAATGAAATTAGGCCTCTATAGAATTTATTAAGTAAAACTTAGGAACCTTTTTCAACCTACATTGGTGTCTTTGAGAGCTAAGAAATGGTGCTGAAGAATTTTATGAGACGGTTGTGGGGATAAATTTGTAAAACTTCACTTATCTCGTTCGATAGGCACTGTTTTAACCGATTTAAAGTGTTTCAATTCAAAAAAAATTCCAAAGCAATATAATGCAAAAAAAAATGTCCTTGAGATGATCATAAACCGCGATTTGATCTTACGAACATATTTATCAACCAAATGGTTTGAAGCATTTTAAACATCTCAAAATCTTGTACATATCGTTTTTTGAAGTCTTTGATTTGATTTGAAGGATTCACAAGATTTCAAAGTGTTCAACAATTTTAAAAGTTTTTAAAGATATTGAAGATGTATCGATTTCACAGATTCCAAACATTTTAAGAATTTCAAAAATATTAAAGAATTCAAGGATTTTAAAAGTTTATGTAAAGCAGACACTTCTCATAGTCAATGAAATGGATTAAAGCATTGGAAACATTTGAAAGATTTGAAAAATTTTTAAATATCGTCGTTCATTTGATTTGAAATTTCAAATTTTATAAATGTCTAATATTTTAAAGATATAAAAGATTTCAAAAATATTAAAGAATTCAACGATTGCAAAGACTTCTAACTTGAAAGATTTAAAAGAAAGATGGGATAGATATAAGAAATTTGAAGGATAACAAAGATTAGTAAGTTTTGAGAGATTTGAAAATCTTCAAGACTTGGAAGATTTGAGATTTATATATTTTAGATTCATGAAAGATTTCAGATTTGATATGTAAAAGCTTTGAAAGATTTTTATGTCTTGAAAGATTTGAGAGAACGGTTGGAAAGATATGAGAGATTTAAAGTCTCAAAGATTTAAGGGGTTTAAGAGATTTGAGAATCTGTAAGAACTGGATGATTTGAGATTTAAAGATTTGAGCTCTGATATTTGATAGTTTTGAATGCTCTGAAAGATTTCCAATTCTTGAAAGATTTGAGAGATTAGAAAGATATGAGAGACTTGAAGTCTCACAGATTTGAAAGCTTTATGGTGTTTGAGATTTAAAGATGTCAGAGACGTGAAAGATTTCAGATTTGATATTTGATAGACTTAAAAGCTTTAAAAGATTTGTAAGTCTTTAAAGATATGGGAAAAATGTAGGAAAGACGAATGAAAGAGACTTGAAGGTCTCAATGATTTGAAAGGTTTAAGAAATTTGAAAATCTCAAACTCTTGGATGATTTGAAATTTAAAGATCTAAAAGACGGGTAAGATTTCAGATTTGATTGATTTGAAATCTTTGCAAGATTTTCAAGACTTGAAAGATTTGAAAGGTTGGAGAGATTTGAAGGTCTCAAAGATTTGAGAATCTCAAGACTTGGACGATTTGAGATTGAAATGTCTCAGATATTAAGACGATTTAAGATTTTGAAAATTTTGAGGGATTAATGAAGGGCTAGAAATACTTAAAGTATTTTAATTATTTTAAAGATTTAATAAATGAAATTTAGAAGTAGATTAGAAGATTTGAAATTTAAAGATCTCAAAGATTTGGAAGAATTGAGATTTTCAAAGGTAGAGAGATTTTAAAGATGACAGGTTAGAAATATTTGAAGCATTTTAATAACTTTAAAGATTTAAAAAATGCAAAATCTATATCAAAACAACATACACAACTTTTTTCGGTATAGTTTAAAAAATAAAATATGTATAAGTTTTTATGGTTAAAAATAAAAATGGCAAAGCATCTGCATTTACGAAAAGAGATTTCATAAACTATTAAAGGAAAAATTGTAGGACAATCAATTTTGATGGTTCTTATTCATAGGACTAAAGGTTTTTATAAAAAACTAAGCTGGACCTTAAAAGCATTTTAAAATTTTAAGGCAATCAGGTCAATCAATTATGACCTGCATTGAAAGTATAGCGATGATGATACATTTTCTTCAACTCACGTTAAAGCATAGGGCCTTAAAAGTGACTTATAGCAATTTTTATAAAAAAATGTTCCACACTTGCAGAACATTTAAAGTAACCCGACGATTACCAAATCAAATTTTTTTTAGAGCGATCAATTTCTACGCCCTTTACCAAAGAATTAAGGGAATAGTAGTTTTTATAGAAAGCTTAGCTGGATTTAAAGATAATTTTTAAATATTACGGGAATCAGCCATTTATGATTATTTCTTGTAAATCCCAGTGGAGCAAAAGTGGCCTCAAAAGTATGGTAGGTTTTACAAAAAATAATATTCTAGACTTCCGAAAGTTATAATTTATTCCAAAGATAATTAGATCAAAAAACTATTTTCAAAATTTTCTCTTGATTCTAGGCATATAGTCTAGGTCTATAGTGACCCAACTAATTCCCCAGATTTTGTCGTATTACAAATTGCACCAATTTTCTTTTAGGTCCCATTGAAAGTAACAAGTTCCAGGAGCAAATGAAAAATCGCTATTCCCCCACAATATGCAGTGTATGTAATTATACGAACGAAAGTAAGAGCTCAGGTAAGTGGGATTGTAAATATGTGATAGAGTGGGAAGCTTAACAACAGGCGGCGCCTGCTCATCATCATCATTATCCCTGTCATCGTCAACAGCAATCAAGATAAAAGATAAGTTAAATACCGGGCGGTTGGGGGGAGTCAGGGTGAAGCAGCCTCCGCCGCCGCAGCAGCTGTAGACTAAAAGTAACTGACTGGAGCTGGACCAGATACTGAAGTTGGAGCTGTAGCTGGTTCTGGTTCGGCTTTGGTCTGTTGCTTGCCGTTGTTTATTTTGTAATAAAGTTTCCAGCTCTACCCCCCGCCACACTGTTTATCCAACTGTCTGTCTATCTCGGTCGGTCTTTCTATCAAACGGAGTCTCTCTCTCTCTTGAAGAGAGGCATCAAAGTAAAGTTTTCGTAGCTTTCATTTTTGTTGTGATTTAAGCGCTTGATTGCTTACAAGCAGCAAAGAGAGAAGGGAAAGAGAGAGGTCCAGTTGGAACCAGTCAGTACCGTTAGTCAGTTGCGTCAGTTAGCAGTAAAGTCCGTTAGACTAACAGTCCGGCCGAGTACGTGCAGAGCAATATTGAGTAAGTAGTTTGTGTGTGTGTGTGTCTCTCTCTCTGTGTGTGTGTGTATGTTAATTCCTATCATTTTGATTGCAAGGGTGTGTCCTGTCAGAGTGTATGCGTGTATCGGTGTATATATGTGTATAGCTCAACGTTTGAGTGTGTTTGCATCTATAACAACACGTTCGGCTCATAATTTGGAGTGAAAATTTTCAATTAAGCTTAATTGCATTAAAAGCAAAGGGTTCAATCTGTCGTTATAGAGGACAACCAACCAGGACACCTTTTGTTGTTATAAATTCTGATCGTTGTTGTTGTTGTTGTTATTATGGGGTTTTACTTTTTAACTTTTGGCCACGCTCATGGACACGGACACAGGGTCTGTCCCTTGTCATTGGAAAGTGTTTTTCATTAGGAGTACAAGCCGAAAACATTGTCAAAAGCATTTTATAGTTTTCATTGTTGTTGGTTGTTGTTGCTTTTTATGGTTTTTAAACTTTTTATGCATTGGGCCCAAACTTTATTTGAGGGTGGCACATTTTTTAATAGGTGGGCGTGTATATGGCACTATATGGGAGGACTCCTTTTATATTGGCAATTTAGTTGGGTTGTTATTATATTTTTTTTTATATATGTTAAGCCAGCCAGCCACAGCTCATAAGTCATTTTGTTTTTTTTTTTATAATGATATTTAACGTATTTTGGAATTGGATTTCGGCATTTGATTAAAATTCATGAGCAATTATTTTGCGTTTAATGACAATATAAAAGTGGAGCTTATGACTGCTTTTTACCAGCGAACAGTTTTGTACAGTCTGAATGTTTTTATTTTTTTTATTAAGAGCGGAAACATGGCATAAAAATGGTTATAAAAAAATTAGCTAGCAACGGTATAAAACAGGTGGAACTATATTTTTTTATGCACTGTATATTGTTATGAACTAAAATTTTGTGCTTATAGCTTTAGGGTTATTGCATTAAGGGTAAAAATTATGGAATGATTTTAATTGAGGCGGGAATTCGTGAACAAGGAGTTAGTTATGAATATTAGGTAACAGGCCAGCTAAAAAGCTCGTAGCGTTTCAATCTGTTGACCACTAGAATCCTTATCATTGTTAGTTAGTGCTAACCTCCAAAAGATACATCTATGAAATTAAAAGTTGTCGAGCTTTTAGTTTTTGAGAGATAGCATTTTGAGTTAAGCAACTTTTATTAATTTCGAAGAATTGGATAAAAATGACTTTCGTGTGCTAATAAAACACAATGTTTCAATGAATAAAAATACTTCGGATATCAAAAATATATCTACGCCAGGCGAATTTTCTAAATTCTGTACAGACTATAAGCACCCAGGGCCACTGCAATCATCGTCCTTGGTGCCCAGTTGGTCGTCCAAAAATGGCTGCTTCAGACGAAAATATCATAAAATCTGAAAAATGATTCCGGATGACCGTAAAGTCAAGTTCATCGAGACAAATAGGATTTGTTTCGATAAATGGACGGCCCTTTGGAAAATATTTCCGCCGTTACCAATACATGGTCATGTCTCCATTCTTGGTTTGAGAGGAGGTCTATCAAAAATCTCTGCCGATCTATAGGCCTCGGCACCCGGTTGATATTGACGCAACGCCACGCCAAGCAAAAAGCCCCACCCGCATTTGAGTAGTAAGCAACTGCCCCCACGAATCTCCCCGAAAGGCCGTACCCAGCTGGTCAGCACAGAAAATCCGAAAAATGATTCCGAATGACCCTAAAGTTAAGTTCATTGAGAAAGCTTACACTCAAAAAATATCAAATGATCGTGTTGGAATTATCGTTCGACCAAAAACAATGTGTCTCAAATCTGTAAAAAAGATGGCTAAATTTCTCTCTGAGGTACTAAATATTCGGCAGTCTTTCCGACATCCGGGCCACTGCAGAGTTACCGTCCTGGAAGCCGGCGCGGAAAACATATTTTCGGATAGCCAGGCAGCCATAAAGTCACTTCGCCCATTATCCAACTCATTGGATGCCAGGACACCAAAATATTACAGGCAACGAAATAACAGATGAATTGGCCAGACAGGGCACGACCTCTACCCTCGTACCGGATAAGGAGGATATTCGGTTGCCTATGGTCACTTTCAAGCTACAAACAAGGGATAAATTCAGCTCCCACGTACTAAGGCTATAGCATAGTACACCCCATTGCACAATCAGTAGCCAGATATGGCCTAAAATTGACCCAAAATAATGGATAAGGCTCTGCGGACTCAAACGGTCGTAGTTTTCGACACACTGGCTGATCGGAACACATGTGACCAGAATGAATGTTCCAAGCCATGACTTTTGCAGAAGCTGCAAAGACGAAGAAGAAGTTGAATCAGTAGAACACTTTTTTTGTTCCAGTGAGGCTCTTAGTAGACGTAGGAATAAGCATCTGGGAAATTACTTTTTTTATAATCTAGCAGAGCTAGCTTCTATATGTCCGGGGAGGATTGCTACATACATAGTCGCAACGGGATGGGAATTCTTCAATCGGGACTATCTTAGGAGAAGGGCTATAGAGATATCTGCGGTATCACAACGGGCCGGTTTAGGTCTAAGTGCGCCGACTTTTCAAGCCAGCAGCCGCCTTTATCTAACCTAACCTAATGCACCTTTTAAATAGGCCTGGAAGCACCCTTATATTATATACATTAATTACAAATGTAGACGCTGCTGAAAATTGGAAATCATTTTATAGATTGAAAAAATGTAATGAGTTGAATTATATAGGTATAATAATATTATGTATATTAATAAAATATTTGTGGAAAATTTAACTCATTAAAAACTCTTTGTGAAAAATTGTATATAGTTTTATAGATTGAAAAAAGTGGATGAGTTCAGTAGTCTTAATTTTTAATTAATATATCCTCCATGCCTACTTAGAAGAGGGATTACACTGTATCCGAAATTTTCGATAAAGGACTTCTTCAGATTTAAAAAAAAATACTTAACCCGAAAATGTTTACCAAAAAGGCAAGCGCTTTAGGAGGCTCTAATTTCATGGAAACCGTTTCTAGGTTTTCGTTGTGTTGTATTCTGCCCCTTTTTATTCTATCCGTTTCCCCTGTTCAATTTTATCTGAAGGAACATAATCGACTCTTTATAAAAAATGTGTGCTCTTTTCTTGTATGAATTAATTAGAAGGTCAAAGCATTATTCATATCTCCCTAAAAGAGAGACCGCAGGTTCAAATTTTCTATGGAAGCTATATGAAATTGTGCACCAATTTTGAAGCAATTTCAAAGACAAGTAATGTCTTCATGACGCCGCATGCTCCCAATAGAAGTTGAAGGAACATAAGAATATTAATGATTTTTTTATAAAAAGCTTTTTCCACAATTGTGTTATCTTTGTTTATTACTAAAGTCTATACATATGAGTTGGGTAAAAATGATCCAAAATCGTTTCCAAAAGCAGTCATAACACTTTGCAGAAACTCAAGAGGTTTTTTCATTTGTTACTTAAAGTCATAAAGTTGTACCCTCCGCTTGCCCCAAACCTCTTTGCTATCTGCAAGTTTAACACTCATTTAGCCAGAATTATGGTAAAGACTGCGAGAACCTAATGCCATAATAGGTAGTACCCTCCATTATGTCATACAGTGGCAACATTAGCAATCTACTTCAAAAGCTTTTACTGCCAGCTAAATCGCCTTCCACTCAATCTAAACGTTGAACAAACTTTTTCATTTTTTCATTTCAGTTTTTATTTCCAGTTTTTCCAATTTTTTTGTTTTTTTTTTTTTTGTGTGTAAATTGCAACGCATAAATCTTAGTGCCAAACACCTAACACATACTCACAGCATACACATACACATGCTCACAGATACAATACACACACAGATACACACAATAGAAGTGACGCGACAGCCATTTTTCAAAAACAAAACAGAGCCAAACAAAGCAACAACAAACGGGCAAAAAAAAATGAAATAGAAAAGAAAAACAATGGCAAACAAGAGTCATGCAAACTAGTCGTAGAGTAGTGGAGAGTGGAAGAGAATGCAGTGTAAGACCCACTCCCATATATGGATGGGCATTGAAGTGGTGCGGCGATGGTGATGGCGGGGAGCGTGGAGAGAGCAGAGTGCAAACGCATGATTGTCTTAATGGCTTCGACATGTTTGCAAAACGACTGTCAAAAGCAGCCCGGCAATGGCACAACAGCAAAGAGTACTAGAGGGGGGAGTCCTGGTTTGTGGATCTATCCTGCCTATAAGGAGCAACCAGCAATAGCAGCATTAGATACCAGCGTCACATAAAATCCAAGTCTTTTCTCGCTTTGTGTCGTCTCTCTGTCTTTTCGATTTGCCTGCCAGAGTTGCTCAATGTGAGAGTCTAACGGAGAGTGAAGAAGCTGTCTCCTAAACCGATACACTGAGAAAAAATTGTAAGTGGGTTGTGGCTTATTTTAACGGTATTTTATTGAGATTACAAGACAGTTGGGAGCTCTATGAACGAGTTGTAGAAATAGAAAATGATGATGATGTTGTCAAGCCAGTTTCCCAAATCGCTTTGAGCAGACGGAATCGAAAACTGTCACAGGACTAAAAATCTACAGCTGTTAAAATCATGGAGCAAAGATTTATTCAATATGGCAACACTCAGTTTTTGTAAATCAATTTTTTTTTTAAGCCGAAAATAAGACAAAAGACAGAAGAAGGCATCTCTTGGCACCTGCCTTTTTATCAGATCTAGGTCCTTCAAGTTGGCACTTCTAAGCCTCGATATAGAATACTCTATAAAGAATATAGTTCACTTTTTCTTAGGTTATAAAAGAGTTTTCTTCCCAGGAATCTTTAAGTGTCAAGAATTAGTGGAAGAAAATAAATTTAATCTTTACATATAATCAAGACCCCTAAGGCCTTTCTAGGCGACTCTGCCAGAGGTCAACTGGTGCAACCGAATAATCAATGTTACTTCTTCTTGATTATAGAATCATTCATTTTTGGTACCCGTCATCCATAGACTAAAGTGGATGGGATATATTCGCTAAAGTAATTTCAAAATTTATAAAGAAGAACCATAGCCTAGTGTACATAATCAAGTTCGCTTATTCTTTCTTCTCTATAAACGCAAAGATCTCAGTTATCATAAAAGAACGTGGTTCTTCGAAATATAACAAAAGCTATGCAATTTTCAAAGAATAAAGAAGAAGAAATTCTTGCTGTTTCTTAAACTCAATTTTAAAAATTCAATATAAACGAACCTTGATAAGAATAAAAAAAATTATTTGAAGAATTAAAATATTTTTCACAATGTCAATTAAGATGAAGAGCAGTACCCAATTAATTTTCATAGCATAGTTAAATTATAAATAATTTTGAAGATTAAAGCCAGTATTTTTGGCCTTGAACCTTGTCATCTGATTTCATTTACTATACTATTAGTTACTATATCTAGAAAATTAACGTATAATTAAAAGGATAAGAAACTTTGGTTTAGGCCTTCAGCTGAAGTCATCTCATTTAATAAAATGGAGCAGGACATTTTTGAATTGAGAAAATATAAGTAGTCTTATTTTCAGTGCAACGATATTTTAGTTTTTTTGATTTGAGACAATATGCCATCATCTCTAGAAGAATTCCACTGATAATAGCCTTTCAATTGCATATTTTAATACTAAATTTGTCATCTTTCTTGTGAAAATAAAAGACATGAACAATTTTAGATAAAAGAACCATTCCTAATCTCTTTTTCAGTATAAACCAATTTAAGTTTGAGTTGAGACATATACCCTATCTTCAGAAGAATTCCGCATAGCCTTTCCTTTTATCTCAAACTGCTCATCATTCTTGTGAAAATAAAAGACATAAAAATATTTAGCAAGCAGATGTTCAGGCTTAACCAAAAATCATCTGATTTACGAAAATATCGCATATAAAATTTTGGATTGAGGAACTATTGTTAATCTTGTTTTCAATGTTAACCAAATTTGAATTTTTTAATTGAGACAGTATAACTTATCTCCAGAAGAATACCGCAGATTATAGCCTTCTTGTTGCGTATTTTTATCATAAACTTTTCATCTTTCTTGTGAAAACAAAAGACATGAAAATTTGTGGATTGAAGAACCATTATCTTGGCTTCAGTGTAAACCAATTTGAGTTTATTGAGTTGAGACAAAATACCTTATCTTCAGAAGAATTGCGCAGATTAATATAAACTAATTTGAGTTTTAGAATAGACACAGTATATCTTATCGATAGAAGAATTCAGCAGATCAAAGCGTTTCAGTCAAATTTTTATCTTAAACCTGTCATCTTTCATCTGAATATATAAAAGATATACAATTTTAAAGATTTCAAAACTTTAAACTTTTTCTCAATGCTAACTAACTAACAAATAAGGAACAGGAAAACTTTTGGATTCAGAAACCATAGGTAATCTTTTTTGTAGGTTATTGACTCTTTTGAATTTATTCAATATAACTTATCTTCAGAAGAATTCCACCGATTATAACGTTGTAGTTCATTTTAATCTTAAACGCGTCATTTTTCTTCTGAATATAAAAGATACAAATTTTTAGATTTAACAACTTTAAACTTTTTTCAATATTAACTAATATTTGTTCGGGCTTAACCAAAAACTGTTTAAGAAAATAAACAACAGGAAATTTTTCGGATTGAAATACCATACGTAATCTTATTTTTAGTGCAAGCCAATTTGAGTTTTCTTATTTAAGATAATATACGTTATATCCAGTAGAATTCGCCAAAATTATATAAAAACTAGCTTTATAAAATTGGGATCAAATCTTGTCCTAACTTATTAACAGAAGAATGCAAAAGTTTACTGCCTTGCAGTTATATTTTTTGATCCAAAACGTTTCATCTTATTTGTGAAAAAAGAGGAGATGACAATTTATAGATTGAAGAACCATATTCTCATAAAGGTGTAAGAAAGAGATATGCACTTTTAACCAATTTAAGATTTTTGCATCTATGATGATTTTGACTACTTCTAAAGTAGTCAAAAGTAGACTAAGGTCGCAGATTACAGTTTTGAAGTTAGAATTTTTGATTTGAAACTTGCCATATGATTTTGTAAATATGTAGAAGAGATGACGGTTCATATGAAGGTATAAGCAAGAGATATGCATTCCAAACCAATTTAATTTTTTTGTTGTTTGCTAAGATAATTTTGCCTATCTCTAGAAGAAAGTCACAGATTACTGTCTTTCAGTTACAATATTTAAACTGAAACTTGTCATCTGATTTGCCACTATAAAAGATATGAAACTTTTTGAGCCAAAGTAGCTGAATCTTCTTCACACTGTTAACCATTATATGGTCAAGCTCAACCGGCAGAAGTTTGTTGAATTTAAGCCACATCTGGACTTCGTTATTGCCAAAGTAATTCAGTTTTTCGTGCTTTCAGTGTAAACTAAGTTATAAACATTCTTAGTCAATTTATTATTATTCAACTGATATAACGATCAGAAGAATTTAGCAAGTAATCATCTGAAAATTCATAGAACAATATGTTGAGCATTTGATTTTTTAAAGCGAATGAAATGGTTCATCATTTTCTCAATATTATCTCAGTATAGCTAATCAAATAAAATTGATTAAATTAACATCTAAGCCCCAGAAGAATTTCGCAGAGTAAAGCTCAAAATTTTCAATCTCAAACTCGACAGAGCCAGACACCTTGCTTAAATGCAAACTACGTCGCGATGTTCGAAATTCGCGAAACAGCATAAATTTGAATTTATAAAAAATTTCACATTCGTCATCATCCTTTTTTTTCTCAGTGTAGACTTGCTGACTGTTGACTGAATCCTGAGCCGACTGTTGCTGCGACATGCGTCAGCATTGAAAGCGACACACTTGAGCTTGTCATAGCCGCTCAGCTCAGACTCTGGCAAAAATTTTGGTTTTTCTTGGCCAACATTGAAGTGCAAGGAGACGGCAATGGAGACGGAGATGAAGTAGGAGCAGGAGCACAACGTTGACAAGGACTACAAATCTTCGTCTTTTTTTTGTGATTTGGCAGCAGCAGCAGCTGTGATATGCAGGCTTTTGATTTGGCTCGAAGCAACAGCAGGACGAGGAGGAGCAGCACTTGGCTTTACTTTGGGGCGGCGGTTTGGGTTTGGGTTTCTGAATTTCTGGTACTTGTTCTGGTTCCTGATGCTGGTTTTGGTTTTGTTTTTGCTTGCTGACAGTCACTCAGTCATGCAGCCGCACACTTGATACAACATCCAGTCAGTCAAATATGGCCAAGCCAGTTTCATTCTTCAATCACGCATACAAACACACACTCACACACACACTTACACTTAGTCATGCCCGGTATGTGTGTGTGTTTGTTTGATTTTTTTTCCTTTCGTTAGTCTTTGTGTCAGAGTTGCGTGTGTGAGTGTGTGTGAGTGTGAGTGAGTGTGTGAAGTGTTTGCCAACCCTGGTGGCAGTGTTTGAATTTCGAGCATGAATTTCAACTTTTGCCTATCGGGTTCGGTTTTCGGTTCGGTTTGGTTTACCGCCTAAAGCGAATTTTAATTTTGCACCTGAATGAGTTTGACAAACAAAATGAAAGGAAACTTGAAAACGGAAGATGCACTTTTGATACTCTGTAGAAAGTTTTGGTGTAACTTTATTCCAAGTTATACGAAAACTTTGCAAGAACATTCACAAGAAGAAAAATTAGGAGAATTTGTGTCACCCTTTTTTAGTTGAGTCCGCTTACGCCAACTAGGTTTTGGTATAAATTATATAAAGTTTAAAATAGTGCCTCAGGGACTTTTGGCGGAGAAAAACAAAATAATTCTGAGACTTTTTTAAATCCGAGATAGAATTTTTAGATTTTCATAGATATGGGAACATAAGCTGGATTTTGGAGCACTCTATTAAAGAGTTAAAAATTACTTCAAATGCAACATTTTCCTATTTACAAGTATTCCATGTGTTAGTAAATAAAATCAAAATAAAATAACAATTTGCTTGAACCTTTTCTACTTTATAGTCTACCTCGAAAGAAAGATTATTAAGAGAGGAATATTTTTTAAAAATATACGATATAATGGAAACAAAAACTTATCTGAGAAACTATTAATAACATAAAATCGAGCTTAAATATAATCAAGATTGATTCAATTTTATGGAAAAAATATTTGAAAAAAATGGTAACTAGAAGTTATCTAGATGCTTTGATTATTTTTTCAAAATTTTAACTGCATTTTTTTCTTTAAAATGGGTCAGGCTTTCTCAAGTGGACCACAAAATTACCAAAGTTCTTATCACAATTTTCTCAAAAATATAGAAAATTATTAGTTACACGGTATTTAAAAAGGTTTTATCAGATTTTCTATTTTCAAAAATGTTTAATAAGACAACTTGGTATAAAAACTTTGCCTTTTTTGGTCCTTAAGATAAATTTTAAATATGTATATTGAAAATTCTCATTGACAACATTCTTATTACTTTTTAACCTATCGAAATACTTCAAAAAAGTTTTTTTTAAAACTAATAATTACAAATTATTATAATTTAAGTAGGTTGTTCTAGGCGGTCTTTTTAAATTTTCACTCTCTTAAATTGGCCTTCTTGTTAAAAAATCGTTGCTAAAAATTAGAATACAAATTTAAAATTTTAATTTCAAGAATATAGAATTTTCTTGATGTCCTTACTTTTATTCGTGATAAGAACATATGTATTGTTATTCTTTTCAAAAAGTTTCTTAAAACATTATTGGAATTAATGTTTCATAATTCTAATTTAATTAACTTACGCAACTATGTTTTAAATTCAGGCTAATACTAAAATAATAATAAAAAAAAAAAAGTAATAAAAAAAATAAATAAAAAATAATAATAATATTTAATTAATTCGACAAGAGATAATAATTGAAAAAATTAAAAATAATTATTAAAAAAATAAAATAAATATAATTAAAACAAAAAATAATATTTTTTTTCGAGTCTTAGTTTATTGTTGCTTGTTAATATATTAGGTTGCCAAAAAAGTCTTGCGGTATTTTTATTGAATTTTCAATTGTTCATAAAATTGGTTATAATAATGCGATTTAAGTCAAATATGCGCCGTTTTGTTCGATGACGAGTTCCCAACGAGATGCCAACTTCATAATGCCCCTCTTATAGAAGCTCGCTTCCCTATTGTCAAAAAACTCGGAGAGCCAATTTTCACAGGACTCTCTTGTGGACAACTTCCGATTACCAAGCGCGTTCGTCATGGACAGAAATAGGTGGTAATCACTTGGTGCCGAGATCCGGACTATACGGTGGATGCAAAAGAACCTCCCATCCGAGCTCCCGGAGCTTCTGGCGCGTCACCAAAGATGTGTGTGGCCTGGCGTTGTCCTGATGGAAGACAATTCGGCCTCTGTTGATCAAAGATGGCCTCTTCTGCATGAGTGCTGCATTCAAGCGGTCCAGTTGTGGGCAGTACAGGTCCGAATTGAGCGTTTGGCCATAGGGGAGCAGCTCAGAGTGGATGATTCCCTGCCAATCCCACCAAACACACAGAAGAACCTTCTGGGCAGCTTCCCCGCTTTTCGACCACGACCGTTTACGCTTCACGTTGTCGTAAGTGACCCACTTTTCATCGCCAGTCACCATCCGCTTCAAAAACGGGTCGATTTTGTTGCGATTCAGAAGCGATTCGCATGCATCCATACGGTCAAAAATGTTTTTTTGCGTCAAGTCGTGTGGCACCCATACATCGAGCTTCTTTTTCAATCCAAGCTTCTTCAAATGGTTTATAACGGTTTGATGACTCATGCCCAGCTCTTGGCCGATGCTACGGCTTCTACTATGCCGGTCTCTTTCGATCAATTCAGCGATTTTATCGCAATTTTCGACAACAGGCCTTCCGGACCGTGGCGCATCTTCGATCACCTCTGCACCAGAACGAAAACGTTGAAACCATCGTTGTGCGGTGGAAATGGAAACTGTATCGGGTCCATAAACTGCACAAATTTTATTGGCAGCATGAGATGCATTTTTGCCTTTATCGTAGTAGTACTGTAAAATATGCCGTATTTTCTCTTTATTTTGCTCCATGTTTGCGACGCTAAAACTCACGAACGACTAAAAGCAAACAACAATTAATCAAACACGTGTTAGCACGTGAAAAGAGCTTTCCAAAAGCTCTAGCGTGAACCGATGCGACGAATACAACTAGAACTACGCGCTTGCAAAGACAAGCTTGCGGAAATACCGCAAGACTTTTTGACAACCTAATATAAAAAGAAATTAAAAATAATAAAAAATATAAATACAAAATAAAAATAATAACAAATATAAATACAAAATAAAAATAATAACATATATAAATACAAAATAACAATTGAAAAAATTAAAAATAAATTTAAAAAAATAAATTTAAAAAAAAAATTTTAAAATAATAATTTAGTTTTTCGAGTCTTAGTTCATTGTTGCTCGTTAATTAATTAGGTTTATAATGTATTTAAATTACCTAAAAATATATTTTAACTAAAGCTTTCTTAATAATTGACTTTCTTTACCAACTGAAAACTTTTTCTTAAACGATTCTTATTTAAAATGAAAATATTTCTATATTTTTAAGAATCGCCATTAAATATGCTATCAGATATTAAATAAAAATTAACGTTTAGAAGATTCAAGCTGACACTTTTGCAGTTTTCTAGTTAACGAGCTGCGGCTAATATAGGTGCAACTGTTTCTGTTACTGTTACTGACAACAAAGGAAATTTTGTTTCCTGAATGGAATAAACTCTGCAGAAACGTTAAAAATGATGAAAAAGATTTACGGGGACCGAGCTCTATCAAAATCAAAAACATATGATTGATATAAATTGCTCGGAGAAGAAAGAGAACGCGCTAAAGACGAAGAGTTCCCTGGTCGACCATCGACCTTAACTGACGATGCTCACATCCAAAAGGTAAAAGAATTAGTGCTTGAAAACCGTCAAATAACTTTAAGAGACATTGCTGATGAAATTGGTGTATCAAAAGGATCCATTAATACCATTTTGAAAGATGTTTTGGGCCTCAAACGTGTCAAGTCTCGATTGGTACCAAAAATGCTGAATTTTCTCGAAAAACAGCACTGCTTCTTTATGACATTTTCACCAAAAATGCAATCAATATCGTTCCGCAACCACCTAATTCACTTCATTGGGTTCCGTGCGACTTCTGGCTATTTCCAAAAGTCAAAAGACCACTCCGAAGAAACCGTTTTGAGTCGATTGAAGACATTCGGCGTGTGCTCTTAATGCTATACCGGAAGAAGACTTTTGGCATGCTTCGAAGACTGGAAAAACTTGGCATAAGTGTATTATATCGGGAGGGACTATTTTGAAGGGGACGAAATTGATTTGGAAGAATAAATAAAGATTTTTTGATTTGTGTGAATTCGATTTCAAATTTTTTAATTTCATTTTTTGGGCGTCGTCAGAAAAACTTAACCATTTCTGAATTATTCAACCTTTACAGTTCCTAAAGCCCTGGATTCCAATTACCACATAAAACAACAAACTTATACCCAAATCCAATATGCCATTAAACCAATTTTATGACTATAGCGTATTGACAAAAAAAAAACAAACAAGGCTGAAAACCAATTGACAACTTGCTTGGATAATTATCAATATCATGTATACGCACAGTTGCGCATTCAGGCAGCGTTAAACTGCCTACACACATAGTGTAACACACACACTCACACTCTCATAGTCACACACACACACTCACACCCTGCTAAACATGGCTCAAACTCGCATTTAACCCTCGTTAACAAAATCGAAATTAACGCTTTATGTATTTAGTTGAATGTACGATAATATGCTCGCCCATGTCCATGTGTCCTGGCACTGTGTCCTGCCGCTATCTCTGCAGGCTTTGTATCCTGCTTGGTATTTCCGTGTGTGTGTGTGTGTGTGTGTGTGTGTGAAAAGGTACACTTTTAATGCTTCAGCCTGGCTCGCTCATGTTTTGCCTATGAAGTTATTAAAAGTAAATTAGGGTTGAATTCTAGACAGGACCTTAGCTGGTTTGCTTACCAGCAAACGTAACCAGTTTTTTGGCACGACACAAATCCTGCAAGGGTTGTGTGTGGGGGTGTGTGTGCTTGTTGAAAGCTTTGCGTGCCCTTAACGCATTTGGTTGCAGGACTTTTGGAGTGAGGGTGCCTGGTTGGCATAACATTTTTGTTTGTTGCCAACTTAATTGTCAACATGGGAATTTTTTATTTAAATACTACTAAGCAAACAAGTTGTATGTTGTTGGTTGTATAGTTTTCCAGCCAGTGTGACCCTTTCTGTCTGGGATTTATGTCAAAGTTTTCAATTATATACAGATTTGTTTAATTACGCATGCCAAACCGAGGCAAGCCACGCCAGCACTTGAAGCACATTCAAATTGATTTCTAGGCGAGGTTGGCAACCCTGGCTACGAGTGCGCTTAATTAAGCTGACGTGGCAGCGCTTTAGAAAACTACACATACAGTCATACAAATCAACCGCAGATACACACATAGACAGCTGACTAAGATGATGAATCGCCGAGTCTGCGTCTTTTTGGGGAGGGTTGGCAACACTGGCGACACACCTTTGAAGTGCAACAGCCTCGGGCAAAGTTGAAAAGTGCGCTTGTTAACATTCCTTAATTGCTGTTGTTACTCTGCCGCAGGCTGAAGTCGACAGACAACAACAACAACGTTGACAACAACAACTCTAACAACCAGTGTTGTCAACGACAATGACGAGTGCAATTATACAAAAACTACTTAGGCGCGCATCCTGTCGCATCCTGTTTGAGCGAAAAAAAAGAAATAGTAAACTGCAAGCAGTAACAAATTGAAAGAAAATTCACTTTCGCGTTGTAAATTTGTAAACATCCTTGAAAAAATAGCTGCAGGCAAGCATAGACTGAGGAGATAGACAGACAGACTGAAGGATAGACAGACATACAGACAGACAGTTAGTCCCGCAGCTGGAAGCCCAAACCTGCTGCTGCACTCAGAAGCAGTCAGTCAGGATAATGTGTTGTGCGCTTGTAAGGATGAGCAGGATGAGAAGGAGAGATGTGTGTTGATTATGTGCACAGTTGCGGCTTGGCAAGCTGTTTATAATGGCTTGACGGGAGTCTGCACTGCAACTATGTTGGTTGATAGAGAAAAAAATAATGTAATATAAAGGAATACAGTGTATATTGTGGAATAATATAGTAAGAAAATCTTTCCTAACTCCCAAGACTTGCGTTTGAGATCTGTGAACATTTTTAAATTGTATTTTGAAATATGCTGAGAAATCTGGCTTTGGTTTTTTGCTATACCATATACAATAATATGGAATATAAATAATAATTATGTGAACCAGTTTCAAGACTGAGTCTTTAAACCCTTTGAAAACCTGCGCCAGTAGAAGAATTCGAGCGTTGGATTGGGTATACCCTTCGGATATCCAGCGAGACAACCTCGCTTGATAGGAACCCACAGGGGAGAGGTCGTCGCGATGTAGAAGATCTATTAATTTACAAGCCGCCAGCAACTCATGGTATGATATCTGACGTGAATCCCGTAATAGAGTTCGCTACAAGAAGATGGTCAAGGTCCTATACGCCACTGGGAGTCGAGGATGGCACAAGAAGAAAAGTAGTCTTAAGAGGGTGGTCGAGGCCATAAGCTCCACTTTAAGTCAAGGATAGCAGAAAAAGAAGAAGAATAAATAGTCTTTATATAGTAATTCCCTAATTGGACTTCATAGTCAGTCGCCACTAGGTGGAGCATCTCTATTAATAACTGTTCCAAGGGGACTGAAACATTCAGTTTAATTTATAGCCGAATTAGTCTTGAACTAATATAGATATTTTTTGGGCAAAATCGTATTTTTGCTGACAAGAAAAATGCACGACTAATGAACCAGAATGACGTTGAGTAATTCCTGCAGCTCCGTCAAAGTAGGAAGGGACCTACCCGAGCCTTTTGATACCGTGCGAGGTTTCAGACAAGGCGATCCCTTATCATGCGACCTTTTCAACTTCGTCATGGAGAGCGTTCTGCGGAAGGCCGGGGTGCATCGCAATGGCACTATCTTCTACAAGATATCATTGGGCGTACCAAGCGAGATGTCACCGCGGCCTTCAGCGCTATCGAACGGGAGTCTGCGAAAATGGATCTGGCGGTAAATGAAGGCAAAACGAAGTATATGCTGTCGTCAAGTAGGGACGTGCGGCGGCTTGGGTCCCAGATTACGGCCGACAGCTATACTTTCGATGTTGTCAAGGAATTCATCTACCTTGGCACCGCCGTTACCACCGACAACGATGTCAGTCTGGAGATCAAGCGCAGAATCACTCTTGCCAAAAGGTGCTATTTCGGTCTCAATAGGCAATTGAGTAGTAGAGGCCTTCTCTCGCGCGACAAAACTATCACTCTACAAGGCACTCATCCTTCCAGTGCTTCTTTACGGCGCGGAAGCCTGGACCGTGTCGCCAACTAATGCAGCTGCCTTGGAAGTTTTCGAGAGGAAAGTACTGCGCAAGATCTTTGGTCCTATTCGAGTTGGTGATTACTACCGCATCCTCACCAACCAGGAGCTGTATGAGCTCTTCAACGACATGGACGTTGCTCAGCGTATCAACATCCAGCGGCTTCGCTGGCTCGGACATGTCGTTAGGATGGACGAGGATGCTCCAGCTGGACGTGTGTTCGATGCGGTAGTCAGCGGCCGTCGGCGGAGAGGACGACAGTGTTTGCGTTGGAAAGACCAAGTGGAAGGGGCCCTGTCTTCGCTCGGTGTGACCAACTGGAGAAGGCGCGCGCAATGCAGAGGCGCCTGGAGTGATGTTTTAAGGCAGGCCGTAACCTAACGTAATCGGGTTGTTATGGCCACATAAGAAGAAGAATGAACCAGTGACTCTGCAAAGAATCGAATCAGCGAACATTGAGTTATGAAGCGAATACACACCTCTATGGAATAGGGAGTCTATGCTATCGATAACTTTATAGTCTCTCAAGGTTGGATCGATGATTTTACTGCAGTCTTCCAAGACAGAGAAGTCTCGAAGCAAGACACTCCAATCAAGAAGAGCGGGCTTACGATCTATACAGATGTTTCAAAGGCGAAATTAGACAAGCGAGCGGGCTTCTTCTTTTATTCCATTTTCAAACAAAGACAAAGGAAGTCTCTTAAGACGAAGTAAATACATAAGAAAAAATATTTAAGCAAAATACTCTGATCTGGAAAACCGAGTTTACGATGTACATATTTAGATGTCCTGAAGACGAAAAAAGTACGGGAGCGGGTACCTTTTTGTATCCATAACCAATGTAGCGTCATGTAGATGAAGTCATTGCATAGGAGAAGATACTTCAACCAGAGAAAGCTAGCTCATTCATATATGCATAGATGTTCCAAAGAAGGATTGACAGCAGGGACGTTGGTTTATTCTGTTTTTCTAACTTATATGGAGTCTTTTAGCAGGATATTTCAAGCAAGATAATCCGACCAGGGAAAGCCGGCTTACGATCTAAATAGATGGAAAAAAGAACAGGCAAATGAAAGGAAGTAGGCGCTTTCCGTTTTCCTCACAAATGTAGCGTCTTTTAAAACGAAGAAGTTTTGAAACGATTGCGCCGATCAGGAAAGGCGAGCTAACGATCTGCGCAGATGACTCGCAGAAGGAACAAGGCCTTCTCTTATTCCGTTTTCATGACTGATGTAGCGCCTCTAAGGTCAAGTAAATGCATACGAAAAGATTTAAAGCAATATAATCTATTCAAAGAAAGCGAGTTTTGGGTCTACAAAAATGACTAGAAGAAGATACGAGAACGGTAGTCTTCTGCTATTTTTCCTAACAAATGTTAAGTCTTTTTTAAGACAAAATTAAGCAGGCTTGCGATTTAAAAAGATTGGCCAAAAAACCAAAAGAATACAGGAGTGGGCGTCTTTCGTTGAAATGAAATTTTGGATAAGGATAATAAAGCTCTTTTATAGCTCTATTACGACTTGCTACGCACTCCCCAATGACGCATGACGTCACTGTTGCCCAAATATTAACCAAGCAATCATTTTCAGTAACAAGTATGCCATGATTGTTTTTTTCTGACGTTTCAATTTTAACCTTAAAATTTTTTTCCGAGTTTTCTTCAGTCGAGTGAGTTAAATTGTAAGAGCAACATCTAAGTGAAAAAAATATTAACAAAATTGTGTTAAAATAAAAGTGCTAAAAAAATATTAATTAAGAAATCATGTTAAGTAACAAGTAGTGCCATAATTCTTTTTCTGACGTTTCAATTTTAACATCACAAATTTTTTCCAATTATTCTTCAGTCGTGTGTGTTATATCGTAAGAGCAACATCTAAGTGAAAAAAACATATTTGAATTATAAAAACAAAATTTTTTTTTATATATTAACTAAGAAATTTTTTTTTATTATGGCAGGAGCCGATCACGCTGAAATTTCGCTTCACTGCGCAAATCTTCCAGTTTTCAAGAAGGAATAAACTCCATAAATGGATTTGACCGTTATGGATTGGGGGGTAAATGGGGTTGGTGACGCGAATATATAGCCTATCCCTCCCAACTGTCAACCTCACCTTCACGCGGTACCCCCCGTTTAAAACTTACGAGGCTCTGACGACCGCGCTAAGGCGGTATAACCTCTACAGTGGAAATGCTGTTGCTATCCAGGCAACTGGATCCCTGTCTGCCCCAGAAACAGAATCGGACCCGATTTGGAACATGGACGTAGGACTAACTTTCCTACTTTCCTCAAGCAAGCGGAGTAGGCTTCATATATTCAAAGTAAGCGGACCCGGGCCAGAAATATCGTAGAGAAGTAGCATACAGTGTTATGCGCCTACGGAAAGATCGAATTACGCAGCCAAAGATGCTTTCTACAGTCTCTTGACCAAAATTACTTCAAATGTCAAAGGTGACGTTATGCTGCTGTCCAATTACTTCAATGGTTAAGTTGGTTCAGACAACACCAACTGGGAGCAGGTGCTGGGGTGTCATGGAATTGGAAGGAAGACTGAGAATGGGGAGCTGTTCACTGTAAAAATCTTGTAATTGGATGCTTAATCTTCCCTAAAGCGAATACACAAGATTACGTGGGCTTCACCAGATCATATCACGGAAAATTAATTTGATCATATTGCCATCAGCGTGAAATGCCGCGGATCTTTGCTCGACATCCGCAACAAGAGGTGCCGATGGAGCCAGCGACCATCACCTTTTGATTGGCAGTTTCCAAAAAACAGGACCATCGAAAATTTTGAAGTTACAAGACCCGGCAGTACATCTGAAATCGGGAGTCTCAGGAATGCCACCTATAACTTGTCCGTGAACCCGACTGGAAAATAATGAGACACCTTTAACAGAGCTGCAAGAATGCATTCCGGTTACCCTGAGAAAAATCGAAATACAGCCAAGCCGTTCGCGACTTTAAACGCAGCGTGAGAAATTATGGGCAGAAGGCTTTGCCCAAGAAGCTGAAGAAGCCGCCTGCATCACAAAAACTTCTTCCCTGCCAATTAAAAACGCTGAAGGGGGTGCCTGTTACACCAGCAGAGCAACAACTGGTCATTTGGGATCCCAACGGATTGCCCAAATATCGATAAGGTTGCAATGGTCAAAAAATCCCTCAAGAATAACAAAGCTCCTGGATAGGATACCATCTCGCCGGAGTTGCTAAAAGCTGAAACTGAGACCAGCGCACGCTTAGTATACCCAATAATAGAAAAATTCTGGGCAAACGGTGACTACCAAATTTTTATAATTAATACGCTCGGTTTGGTGCTCTCCCTCCACTACACCCAGTAATTTTTCATTGGTAACTCTTTGCTCCTTTGGTCCTTTGTGGCTTTCGTTAAGCTGATCAATCCACCCATATATTTGGCATCTAATTGCTCTTGAACCTTGTATTCACCTCTACAGCTCAGCACGCAGTTTCTCAAGACTATCAATTGTCTGCTGCTTTTGTTCGAATTGGGCTTTCAGTTGTTGCGCCAGCATGTCTTCGGTTAGGAGATGATGATGGGAAATCGGTTTGTGTGTCCTTCAATTCGAAAATTCGAGTTACCATCTCTAGCACGTGCAATTGGTCCGTGGTTACCTGCAAGACTGGTGGTGGCGCGTCATTGCTGCTCCTTTTGTGGTGCCAAGTCGTTTACCCCGTTCCTAACTCGTTCTGTGGTGCCGATGGCTCTTGGCCCTGAATACGAGAATTCTCTGGCGACTGACGATTAAGCTTCTTGAGCCCTCCAATCTCACGCGTCACATAAGACGAGTTTGCGTTTTAAACAGCTCAGGGAACTTAATCGTGAGCTGAAAGCTTAACTGATCGTCAGCAATGACAAAAACCTAGAAGTCGACTAACACAACCTCATCAACGATGAACGAGGAGGTACAGTCGCCAGAGAATCCTCATGTTTGGAGCCAATTTGACACGCCACCACTAGTCTTAGAGGTAAATATGGAACAGTGGAACGAGCTGGAGTTGGTATCTCGCAGTTTTGAATTGTAAGAGAAATAAACAGATTTGCCACCATCATCCCCTAATCGCAGACATGCAGGTGCAACAAAATGAGAGCCCAACTCAAACAAAAGCAGGAGAGAATGGAGTTACTTGAGTAACTGCTTACTGAGCTGGTAGAGTTGGATACAAAGTTCCAGAACATATGCAAAACATATGGATGTGAAGGTGCAGCTCTACGAAAATCGGAAAGAACTCGATGAGCAAAGAGTTAACAATGAAAAATTCCTGGTTGCAGTGGAGTGGGAGCTCCAAAAAGAGCCTTCTAAGTATAAGAAGCTCAAGGAGGAGTACCAAGTACTAGAATCCGTGTATCAAAATGCAAAGGACTAGCATAATCGCGCAGTGGAGCGTTGGTTTCACGATCGTAATCCAATGGAGCTGACTGGAATTGTAGAGGATGCAGCAAGTAGACCAAACGGAAACCTTTTGACTGTGCAGTGTAAAGAAAACCCGGAATATGTACTGGATAAATTATGAGGTAATAGAGATTGAAGGCAGACGGTTACAACCACTAGCATATCCACGTGGGTTTTCACGGTCGGGCCCCCAATCGTGGGGTGTGCTCCTGAGGAGCTGATTTCTCCGATGGTCCTGTTATCGGCAGACTCAGCACTCAATCCCTACTCTTACCTCGTGCACCCTGGTAACCTGAGCAACCTTGATGAAGATACGGTAACCAACCCGTGTGGGAGTCTTGGTCAGAGCTAACAAGAGGGAGCTGCTATTTTTTAGACCATTCCAACATGGTCTAAGGATTAAAGAGTACGCATTGAAAGGCGGATGATAAATCAACGGCGTCTGTCTTGGGTCGAACGGCTTGGCCGCACCAATCGATGTTAAAGCATGGAATCGAAACACTACTGTGCGGTTATCGTCTTATAACACGAAATCCTCCAGCTTCGGTAGCTGGCACAAGGATTTTGTAGCTGTCAAATCCACGCGAAGACATGAATGAAACCAATGAGGCCCTGTGCTCCACTGGTCGAGGATTACAGGAGTGCTCTCTGTGTTAATAACCATATTAATTAAAAAACGACGGTCGGGATGAGCTACTTGCTTTAACGATATATCTTATGTACTATCTTAAAAAGAATGTTAATATATAATTTCATATTTCCCTAATATAGTAAATGTCCTGCATATAAAGGGTGTTTTTTTTAGGGTTGCGCAAGTTTAAACAGTAAAATGTAAAAAAAGTATATTTTTAATATCAATGACGGGAGCGTATTTGGGTGCTCATCGAGTGAATCTTCGTAAAAAAGAAGATTCAGAACTCAGGAATCGCGATTAAAAAAGGATACGTGTTTTTAGATTAGGTAAACAAGCCGCTCTCTCATATCAAAACTGTCTCTTGTAATCAACTATGGAGCCTGCCACATGGTCCCGAATTTAATTTTCGCAAACTTTACCCTTTATTTTACATTAAAGCTATTATATAATATAAGACTTTATGGCATGTGCTTCTAAATAGTATCCAAATTGTGCGAGCTCCTACAGGGCAAACTTTATGGCGCCTTCGAGCAGCCCATAAAAAGGAGTGAGCACAACTTGGCCAATTACCTTGGTAGCAAAGTCGTTTAGGTCTTGAAAATGTGTGCCAACTGGATGCCAAAAAAAAAAAAGTTCGGGAAGCAGGAAGAAAAAACCTATTGGCATGGATATTGATGCTAACAACATTTGTCATTAAGTCAATAAGCGCATTGTGCTTAAATGCACATAAAATAAAGCCTCAATGGAGAGCAGACTGAACGAAACCAGAACAAGCCGAACCGAACCGAACCGAATCGTGCTGAAAGGAGGCAAGGACATATCCTATAAAAGTATACTGTATGGTGCAGAGTGGCGGTAGCAACAACAACAACTACAACAAACAACAGCAACAAAGCCGATTTATGCTCAATTGGATTTGCTGCTAAGAGCCACAATTCATGTTTTTATGACCGGATGCCTATTACAGGGACGCTTTGGCTTCGGAACTGGAGTGGAGTGGAGTGCTCGACACATATACCTTACATAAGCAGGGAATTGCTGGCGATATACTTTACCTTTTTTTTTTAATAAATATAAAATGTCCAGCCCTGGCTCATACACTCTCACAAAAGAAGGTAAGTCAACAAAAGACGCACATACGAAAAATGATAAAGAAAAGGAAATGCTTAGTATTGATAAGCGTCAGATATAACAATGGCGGGGGACAACAACAAAGCCATGTCCTTTACTGTCCTTGGGTCCAATGGTCATTCAGACTCAACACACACAACTGACATACGTCGGCTCTTTTTTTTTCTTTCTCGGGCCAGTTTTATTTGCTTGTTAAAAAGCTACAATTTTATGGCCTTTTTGTGCGGGCCCAAAGACGTACACGGTGAGAAAACAGTGGGTAAGTATGACATTAAGTTGCTTGGTAATCGAAAAACAAGTCAGAAAATTTCGAAGACGAAATATAGTTTAAAATTTTCTTGAACATAAATCAAAAAATGCAAATGACTATAGATAAAGCAATTAACAAAAAAAATTATTAATGGATAATAAAATAATAATAATAACTAAGATTGGCCGGTAATAAAAAAAGGCGAGAATTTCGAGAAGATAATGTAACTGGCTTAAACTTTACTAAAAAATTGGAAATTTGAAAATAATAAATTTTTAGCGGAGCAGCAAAAAATTTAAGTCACAAATTAAGTATTTTGGTGAGCAAAAATTTAGGCGAACAGTAAGAAAAAATGAAATAATTAAAACAAAATTATAGGGTAAAAAAAAATTAATACTAAATTTTTTGCCGAGAGATTTTAAGTATTGAAGCTACAAAATTTAGTTTCTGCATAGTAATTAGCAGAATTTTAAAAGACCGAGAATTTTGTAACTGACGCAAAGTTGTCTTGAGCGCAAACTTTAATTTGAAGTAAATAACTTTAAAAAAATATATAAAAATGAATGAAACATTTTTATTAGAATCGACGACCAGCATAGGTCTGCTACAAATAGATAATTTTATAAAAAATCCCACTATACCAGTGCTATCCCATATCTTGATCAATTCGTATTGAAGCTCACCTGGAAAAAGAAAGAAAATTGACATTATTAATGGATTATTATAGCTTCTTTAGCATGTAAAGACATCTAAATTTCTACAGATATGATACAATATACAAAAATATCTGATCGAGTTGATCGAGATGATGAGGTATCTACTAGTCGAATACTCCTTTATCTGTACAGACATCTAAGTTTTTATAGACAAGCTAAAAATATTTCTCATGTTTATCGAGTGATATAAATATCTGATCCAAAGGAACTCTTAGCCTAACTTAGTGGCTAGGGGTAGAAAGCTCTCCGCATAAAAACTTACAGCTGTATAGACATTTTTAATTTTTTAATTCTATTAATACGAACTTTTTTTTAAATTTCTTTATGTACATTTGTTTTATTTTGGGGCCTGTTGAGGTTAATTGTTTCCTAAAGAACTTTTAAGCTCTTTAGCAGAATTTAGGGTCAGTAGCAAAGAGAGCGAGTGAGGATGAGCTTTCCGTATAAAACTTGACTGAGATTTACGAAAATTGATTTTGAAATTCTATTAATTCAGACTTTTTTTAAATTTCTGCTATGCACATTTTTTTTTAGTTTGGGGCCTGTTAAGGTTAATTTTCAAGTTTTTTCTTAGGAATCTAAGCGAAATATCTTTTATGACGAAGTTAGATCAGAGAAAGCCTTTTAGATCAGAACTTAGGGTATGAAAGGCTCTGCGCTATAAAACTTGTCAGACACTATAGAGATTCTATATTTTTAAGATTCTAATTTCATTGTACATTTTTTTACATTTCTGTATGCAAGTTTTTTTAGGATATCTGTGTCCTGTTGATGGCTGTTTCAGCTGAAGTTGATCTCCAGTCCAGAAAGTCTTTATAGCTAGAACTTAAAGGCTCTCGGGTTAAAGAGCTCTCCGTCTTATATGGAAAATTAATTTTTGAATTGCTAAGAATTACATTATTTTGTTCTTCTTTAATTATGTGTACATATTTTTTTTTTCTTCTTGGAGCCGTTGGGGTAAAGATCCCCATTCTTATGTTAGATTCAAGCGAAATGTCATTCTAATTGTTTGGTAATAAACCGACTTCTTTTTTTAAACTCTAATTTTATGTTCTGTTTGTACATATTCTAATTTTATTCTTTGGAATCTAAGCGAAATGTCTGTTGAGATGAAGTGAGATCATTGAAAGTCTTCTAGCAGAACTTAGGTTTAGGTCTAAAGAGCTCATCCGTCTTATATGGATTTTTAATTTTTAAGTTCTAAGAAATCAAGTTTTTCTAAATTATTGTAAAAATTTGTTTTATCTTTTTGGAGCTGTTGGGGTATAGTTCACCACTTTTTCTTGAGAACCTGAGCGAGGTGCCTTTCCAATTTTTTCTTTAGAATCCTGATCGAAATGGTATTCATTTTTTTAAATTTTTTATAAATTTCTTTTTTTTTGTTTTATAATTTTAATTAAATTCATTTTAATTGAACAATAAATACATTTTTTTTTTTATTTTAGCATACGCATTTTTTTTTTGTTTTTGGAGCTGTTGAGATAGTTTCCTATGTTTTCTTGGGAACCTGATCGAAATGGCATTCTTTTTTTTATTGGTAATTAATTTTTAATGCTATTTTTTTTTTAATTTTTTTGTTTATAAAACTTATTTTTTTTGGTTCTGTTGAGGTAAAAGCTGGTTATATGTTCTTAGGAACCTTATCGAAATGGTATCCTTGTTTTAAGTTGTCACCAGTTTCAATGCTAATTTTTTTTTTCGAGATTGTTGAGTATATACACTATTTTCCCCTTTATGGAGCTGTTGGGGTTAAGTTTCTCATTTTTTCTTTTGGAACCCGATCGAAATAGTATTAGCTTTAAAATTTTTGTTTATTTTATAATTATTGACAAAATCACGATATCTAAATATTCCATGGAAAATAGTCTCCTAATTCAAAAGACAAACACCACAAAAAAGTGTTTCTAAAAATATGTTCTCGATTATCAGAGCAGGTCCACGCAGCCTCACGCACAATCCACTCCTCTTTTCTCTCACGGTGCAGCTGCCCTGCCTGTCCCTCACTATTCCGCTCCTGCTCTACTCTGGCAACAAGTATCGATTGGGGAGCTGTAGCTGTAGCCAGCAACAAAACAATATGCTTCTAGCCTGGCCTGGCACTGGCCCTGGCACGTTCATCATCGTCCGCGTCATCATCAACATGGCCAACGCCGCCATGACATTGATAAATTATGCACGGCCAGAAAGTAGCAACAACTATAACCAGACATCGGCCATAAGGCCATAAGGAAATCAAAGGCGAAATAGCAACAGAGCAAAAAGTATGGTCTGCTTTTTCGACTTCGCCGAGATTTGAGCCCCCAACCAGCCAGACTCAATGAGTTGGCACAAAATTATGACTGTTTAACTAAAGCGATAAAAAGCCTGGAGAAGCCTGGAAGCCAGAACGGGGTAGCTAACAAATGGCCGCAAACGGACTTGGCATTTAAAATTTAAGTGTCCGACTGAGTTCCTGAGCTTGGAACTGGTCTATATGTGGGAGTGTGGGATTTTGCAACTTTAAGTTGGGTGGGGCTAGGGTGAGTTGAAGGGCGATAGGGTGAGTTGAAGTTGTGCCAGTAAAGTATAGGAGGAGTTGTAGCTTTAAGTGGCAGAGGGTTGGGGAGTAAATACTATTAAGTGTTGTAGCTATTGATGGTATTCGATTTTCGGGAGGAATACTGTATTGAGTTCCTTAAGCCTAGGAAATATGTATGCGACTGTCGAATATTATGTGAAAGATATTTTATAATATTGTCTTTGAATATTTTTGTAACGCAAGCGAACGTAGGCAGGGCCATTGAGAGAAAAGTTGGTCCCGGAGAAGACTATCGATGAAACCTTCTTTGAAGCAATGTAAGTACGGGCCCTTAGTAATAGAGACTATATGAAGTGGTGCTGTTAATATGAGGTTATAGCGACTAAAGACAGACGGTTCCAACCACTAGCATATCCACGGGGGTTTTCACGGGCGGACCCCCCAATCATGGGGTGTGCTCCTGGGGTGCTGATGTCTCCGATGGTATCCTGTTATCGGCAGACTCAGCACTCAACTCCTACTCCTTACCTCCACGTGGTGCACCCTGGTAACCTGAGCAACCTTGATGAAGACACGGTAACCAACCCGTGTGGAAGTCTTGGTCAGGGCTAAGAAGAGAGGGAGCTCTCATTTTTTAGGCCATTCCTACATACTTGGTCTAAGGGTTAAGGAGAGTAAGCATTGAAAGGCGGATGAATTGCATCGTCAATCGACGGCAATCTTTGCGTTATTTGTAGGGCCTGCTCTGCCAGGTTAGGGGCGGCTGCATGCGGGCGTCTGTCTCGCGATCGAACGGCTCGCTCTACAAACGTGTTATGCGCACCGTCCTTGGTCTCATCACCCATCGACTTTAAGACCAATCGATGCTCAAGGATGGAAAGTAACAACAATGGAAACAGTACTGCAAGAGGTTATCGTCTTAATACGAAAAATCCTCCTGCTTCGGCAGCTGGCACAAGGATTCTGGAGGTGCCAAGTCCACGCGAAGACATCACGATGAATGAAAGCCAAGAGGCCCTATGCTCCACTGGGAGTCGTGGATGACAGAAGAAGTAGAAAAAGTCCCCCAATCGTAAGGAAAATGGGTTCGAAAGGTTTTTGTAAGCTTTGATATATATACTCTTCGAAGGGAGGAGTCCTCTTCCAAAACCAAATGCTGGATCCGCACCTGGTTTCAGCAGGCGGAACTGATAGAAGGCGTAGAAGCCAATTAGTATGTGACATTTGTCTTTACTTTTAAGTCTTATTTTGCCAAATATTTGAATCTCTTCCATTTTCGGATTTCCGACCCGTACGGATTGGCGAAGTTGCCGAATTGCTTTCACATAAAAATTTCAGAATTTTACTGGTATAGGATAATCGTGGAATTTAAATTCGGTAAAAAGAAAAATAGAATCCTCCATACAGCCCCCTTCAGAATAAACTCTTATAACCATAATTCTAAAAACAGCAAAATTAATTCCATAAACCTAACGAAATAAAAACATATACTACAAAAATCCAAGTCCAAGCACAGCTCATATAAATAAATCTTCAAACTTTTATGAAGATAATCAAAAAACATTTGCATAAACATTTCACAGATATTAAAAATCGCTTAACTACTCGTATTAAATAAGCCCATCAACTTTTTTAAGACTCATTCTACCAAGTCGTCAACTTTCTCAACTTTATTTGTTTTTGGGTTAAAATTGAAGTTGTCAACTTTAACCTAAGCTCCTTCTATCAAAATAATAACCTACATTTAATACTTGCATTTCTTCTGAGCTCCTTTTCATTATTTTTTTTACGCTCCTTTATGGAGTGCAAGGAAAAACCTGAGAAAAGCTGCTTAAGTTAATGCCATGCAATTTTTACAGGAATTGACAACTTTGACATAATTGACTGCAAAGCAGAGCAGAAATAATAAAAATAAAGGAATAGAAGAAACTGTTGTTAAATAAAAATGTATGGACGTAAAGTCGGGCGCGGACGACTTTAGGATACCCTGTACCACTAGCTTGTAATAAAGTCCGATTTCTTCACAAAAAACCAAAAACAGAAGAATTTTTAAGCAAAAATTTTTTTTTTTGACCGATCGTTCCTATGGAGCTATATGATATAGTCAACCGATTTCAATAAAATTTGACACAGTGCTTAAATACCTTAAAAAAGATATGAATGCCAAATTTATTTCAAATATCTATACAAACAAACAAAACACATCGAATTTTGTATAAAAAATGTGTTTTTGGACCGATTGGTCCTATGGGAGCTATATGATCTAGTCAAACGATTTGGATTAAATTTAGTACAGTGCTTTAGAACTATAAAATACTCACGAATGTCAAATTTGGTCCCAATATCTTAACAAACAAACGAAACACAACAAATTTTGTTAAAAAATCGATTTTTTGGAAGATCGGACCTATGGGAGCTATATGATATAGTCAACCGATTTTGTTCAAATTTGGCACATTGCTTAAGTGGTCTAAAAATTTCCAAACGCCAAATCTGGTTAGGATATCTTTATTAAAAAACGAAATATAGCGAATTTTTCTTTAAAAAAGTTATTTTGGCCGATCGTGTCCTATGGGAGCGATATGATATAGTCAACCGATTTCGATCAAATTTGGTACAGTGATTGGGAATTATAAAAACTTTCGAATACCAAATTTGGTTACGATATCTTCATAAACAAACGAATTATTCATCTAAAACGCTTTTTTTTTGTCGAGGTCGTCTCAAACACCCCCATGGGAGCTATATAATTTATCCCCGATATCAAAAAAATAAAATAAACTTGCCTCCTATGGAATAATATGGGATCTAATGTGAAAGTTTGGTAACTCTAGCTCTTACCATCTCTGAGATCTAGGCGTTCACACGGACGGACAGACGGACGGACGGACGGACAGACGGACAGACGGACATGGGTATATCGACTTCTCTATTCACCCTGATCATATTTTAGGTAACTTTGGGATGTCTCCGACGTCTCCTTCTATATGTTACATACATTTTCGGCTTGCACAAACTTAATATACCCTTGGACCATACGGTGCAGGGTATAAAAACAGCAAAATTAATTCCATAAAGCTAACGAAATAAAAACTTATACTACAAAAATCCAAGTCCAAACACAGCTCATATAAATAAATCTTCAAACTTTTATGTAGATAATCAAAAAACATTTGCATAAACATTTCACAGATATTAAAAATCGCTTAACTACTCGTATTAAATAAGCCCATCAACTTTTTTAAGAGTCATTCTACCAAGTCGTCAACTTTCCCTACTTTATTTGTTTTTTGGTACAACTTCAACTTTAACCTAAGCTCCTCCATCAAAATAATAACCTACATTTAATACTTGCATTTCTTCTGAGCTCCTTTTCATTATTTTTTTTACGCTCCTTTATGGAGTGCAAGGAAAAACCTGAGAAAAGCTGCTTAAGTTAATGCCATGCAATTTTTACAGGAATTGACAACTTTGACATAATTGACTGCAAAGCAGAGCAGAAATAATAAAAATAAAGGAATAGAAGAAACTGTTGTTAAATAAAAAATATAACAACTCATAAACACCGCAAGTCCTTGAGCAGCTGCAACGTTTAACGTCACACACACAAAGGAACCAGAGGAAGTTAAAAATATATATAAAAATGTAAAATAAAAAAATGTGTAAAATAAAAAAATGTGAGGCGGTCGAGATGATGAACGGCAGCGGAATACTCTACAAAGACTTTTAAGGAAATTTAATTTTAATATATATTGGAGATTTTTGTCGAGATGATGGTCAGAGATAGATATGGTGAGATGATGGTTAGATGTTGGAGAGATGATGATGGTAAAAATGTCAACAATTAAGACATTAAAATTATTTTTTAAAAATAATTTATTTTAGGAGATAAGGTTTACAAGAGCAAAGAGATTGATGAGATGATGGATAATAATGGTGAAAATGTCAACAATGAAGAAATTACAATACAATTTTTTTTTAGTTATTTATTAGTATTTTGAGCAGATAAGGCTTTAAGCGAGCAAGAGAGTTGGTGAGATGATATCCATATCATTATATGGAGAGATTAAAATTATTTTTGAAAAAGAAAAACAAGAGTTAATGATAGGTGATAGCCAAATGACAAAGAGATGATGCCTTTGCTGAAAATGTCAACAATGAAAAATTTTCAATTATTTTTTAGAAATTATGTTTTTTAGGAGATAAGGTTTAAGAGAGCAAAAAGATGGTGAGATGATGGCCAGATGTTGGAGAGATGATGATAGTGAAAATGTCAATAATGATGATGGTGAAAATGTCAACAATGAAGAAATTAAAATTATTTTTAAAAAATTACTTATTGGTAATTTTAGCAGATAAGGTTTACGAGAGCTAAGAGTTGGTGAGTTGATATCCATGTAGTGGAAAGATGATGATAGTGATTATGTCAATAATGATGATGGTGAAGATCTCAACAATTTGCTTTTGATTAGGCTTACAAAAGTCTATATACTGAATAAGTTAAATTTATGAATAGAAGAAACAGTCAAATCATTTGTATCTTATTGGAGAGACGGTCTTTATATCATGACACATTATGTCTTCCGGGAGATTTTAAGTCGTTGAAAATTTTTATAACATTCTATTCCATTTGCAAAATTATACCTTGTAGTAAAAACCAACCACTTAATTCTTCTATGGAAAATCGGGTGTCAGATATCGACTTGAATCGCCAAAATTGTGAGATAATGGCAAGATGATGATGAGACAATGCTGGGATGATGATGGTGAGAACGTCACCATATTGTTTTCGATTTGGCTCACAAAAGTCTACATACTGGAGCTTTCTAAATTCATTAGTAGAAGAAAGTGTCAAATTTGTTCATCTTATAGGAGGGATGGTCTTTATATCTAGTATCTAGGTACGCTAAGTCTTCCGAGCATTTCAATAGACTTTAAAAGATTTTTCAACATTCTTTCCTTGCATCAAAAATCAACCAAATAATTCTTTTATGAAGAAACGGTTTCAGATATCGACTTGAATCGACAAAATC
>JBAMAX010003024.1:0-58688 GCA_037043745.1 Chymomyza amoena
TAGATCATGAACTACAAGCCGCCAGCTACTCATGGAATGACATCTGACACGAATACCGTAATAGAGTTCGCTACAAGAGGATGGACAAGGTCCTATGCGCCACTGGGAGTCGAGGATGCACACAAGATGAAAAGTAGTCTAAAGAGGGTGGTCTAGGCCAGAGGCTCCACTTTAAGTCAAGGATAGCAGAAAAAGAAGAAGAATAAATAGTCTTTATATAGTAATTCCCTAATTGGACTTCATAGCCAGTCCCCACTAGGTGAAGCATGGAGATCTCTATTAATAACTGTTCCAAGAGGACTGAGACCTTCAGTTTAATTTATGAGCCGAATCCGAACGACGGTGTCTTGAACTAATAGATATAATTTTTGGCAAAAATCGTATTTTTGCTAGCAAGAAAAGTGCACGACTAATGAACCAGTGACTCTGCAAAGAATCGAACCAGCGATCATTGAGTTATAATGCGAATAGACACCTCTATGGAATAGAGAGTCTATGCTATCGTTAACTTTATAGTCTCTCAAGGTTGGATCGATAATATTACTGCAGTCTTCCAAGATAGAGAAGTCTCGAAGCTAGACACTCCAATCAAGAAGAGCGGGCTTACGATCTATACAGTTGTTTCAAGCGGCGAAATTAGACAAGCGAGCGGGCTTCTTCTTTTCCATTTTCAAACAAAGACAAAGGAAGTTCCTTAAGACGAATACATAAGAAAAAATCTTTAAGCAAAATACTCCGATCAGGAAAACCGAGTTTACGATCTACATATTTAGATGTCCTGAAGACGAAAAAAAGTACGGGAGCGGGTACCTTTTTGTATCCATAACCAATGAAGTCATTGCATAGGAGAAGATACTTCAACCAGAGAAAGCTAGCTCATTCATATCTGCATAGATGTTCCGAAGTAGGATTGTCAGCGGGAACGTTGTCTTATTCCATTTTTCTAACTTATGTGGAGTCTTTTAGTTAGACGTATTAGATGCAGAGCAGGATATTTAAAGCAAGATAATCCGACCAGGGAAAGCCGGCTTACGATCTAAATAGATGGAAAAAAGAACAGGCATATGAAAGGCAGTAGGCGCCTTTCGTTTTCCTCACAAATGTAGCGTCTTTTAAGATGAAGGAGAAGATTTGATACAAGATGCTCCAATTAGGTAAATCGAGCTAACGATCTGCGCAGATGACTCGAAGAAGGAACAAGGCCTTCTCTTATTCCGTTTTCATAACTTATGTAGCGCCTCTAAGGTCAAGTAAATGCATAAGAAAAGATTTGAAGCAATATAATCTATTCAGAGAAAGCGAGCTCTGGATCTACACAAATGACGAGAAGAATATACGGGAGAAGAAGAAACGGAAGAGTAGGCTTACGATTTAAAAATATGGCCAAAAAACCAAAAGAATACAGGAGTGGGCGTCTTCCGTTGTTACGTTATCCTAAGCAATGTAGTGTCATTTAAGACGATGGAGAAGATTATAAGCGAATGCTTCGATTAGGGAGTCGAGCCTACGATCTAAGGCGATAGCTTGAAAAAAAGTTAAGGGAGCGGGAGTCTTCGATTATTTCGTTTTCCAAACTAATTAAGATTCATTTAAGCCAAAGTAAATACAGTACAAACGAAACCCCAAGGAATGTGTTTATTCTTCTCGACAGCCAAGTAGCTATCTAGTCTTTGTCATCGCACTCTACAAAAAATTGGTTTATCTGCAGCACGGTACCTGGTCACCCAGACGTACCCAGTAACCAGGGGGCGAGCAACTGTAATAGGAATAGATAATAATCAGAACCAAGGTTGAACAAAAATGGGCACCAGCTTTTGATTGTTACATCTTTCGAATACTCTGAATAAAAATAGGTCAAGAATGGTCACAGGTTACAATAAAGCTCTATTATAGCTCTATTACGACTTGCTGCACACTCCATAGTGACGAATGACGTCACTGTATCCCAAATATTAACTAAGCAATAATTTTCAGTAACAAGTATGCCATGATTTTGCTTTCTGTCGTTTCAATTTTAACTTTAAAAATTTTTATCCGATTTTTCGTCAGTCGAGTGAGTTACATTGTAAGAGCAACATCTAAGTGCAACAAAAAAAATTTAAATTGTGAGAAAATAAGAGTTAAAAAAAAAAAAAATTAATTAAACAATCATGTTAGGTAACAAGTGTGCCATTTTTTTTTCTGACGTTTCAATTTTAAATATACAAAATTTTCCCGATTTTTCGTCAGTCGAGTGAGTTACATTGTAAGAGCAACATCTAAGTGAAAAAATAAATTTACAAAATTGTGTTAAAATAAAAGTTTTAAAAAAAATATTAATTAAGAAATCATGTTAAGTAACAAGTATTCCATGATTTTTTTGACGTTTCAATTTTAACTATGTTATACAAATTTTTTCCGATTTTTCTTCAGTCGAGTAATAACTTACAATCGTAAGAGCAACATCTAATATAAAGAATTCGATGTAATGTAGTGGGGAGTAAATGGGGTTGGTGACGCGAATATATAGCCTATCCCTCCCAACTGTCAACCTCACCTTCACGCGGTACCCCCCGTTTAAAACTTACGAGGCTCTGACGACCGTGCTAAGGCGGTATAACCTTAATACCCTGCACAGCGGAAATGCTGTTGCTATCCAGGCAACTGGATCCCTGTCTGGAGGACTGCTGGCAGCCCTAGCACCGGAATTGGATGCGGATCGGATCATAAGTTGACGAACTTTAGCATGAAATTGAGGACCCGATTTGAAAAATGGAACATCAGAACGGAACCATCGCGCTTAGTGCAAATATGTAAGGCATTTGTAGAATATTAACGGACGAAGGATATTCCCGTGACATTGGCCATCATCAAAGATAAGAGCCGGTTGGTCACCGAATGGCAACCCAAAGACGGCAATGATTCCACATCACCATCCGCATCCGCATCAACATCCGCATCGCCATCATAAGCGTAGTCGGTGGCCAGAAATATCGTATGCGCCTACGGAAGCTTCGAATTACGCAGACAAAGATACTTTTTACAGTTTCTTGACCAAAATTACTTCAAATGTCAAAAGTGACGTTATGCTGCTGTCCAATTACTTCAATGCTCATCGTTTTCATGGAAGGATGACTGAGAATGGGAAGCACAAGGTCCACCAAGCTCCACCAGATCATATCAAGGAAAATCAAATTGATCATATTGTCATTAGCTGGAAATGGCGCGGATCTTTGCTCGACATCCGCAACAAAAGAGGTGCCGATGGAGCCAGCGACCATCACCAACGGGTTGCCCATAAATGGCCATAAAATCCTGGACAGGATACCATCTCGCCGGAGTTGCTAAAAGCTGAAACTGAGACCAGCGTACGCTTAGTATACCCAATAATAGAAAAATTCTGGGCAAACGGTGACCACCAAATTCTTATAATTAATACGCTCCATTTTGGAGCTAACTCTCCACTACACCCAGTAATTTTTCATTGGTAACTCATTGCTCCTTTGGTCCTTTCTGGCTTTCGTTAAGCTGATCAATCCACCCATATATTTATCATATATGTACTTGCTCAGTTAAGTTCTTGAACCTTGTTTTCACCTCTACAGCTCAGCACGCAGTTTCTCAAGACTATCAATTGTCTGCTGCTTTTGTTCGAATTGGGCTTTCAGTTGTGGCGCCAGCATGTCTGCGGTTAGGAGATGATGATGGGAAATCGGTTTGTGTGTCCTTAAATTCGAAAGTGCGAGTTACCATCTCTAGCACGTGCAATTGGTCCGTGGTTACCTCTAAGAGTGGTGGTGGCGCGTCATTGCTGCTCCTTTTGTGGTGCCAAGTCGTTTACCCCCCTCCTAACTCGTTTTGTGGTGGCGATGGCTCTTGGCTCCACATACGAGAATTCTCTGGCGACTGACGATTAAGTTCCTTGAGCCCTCCAATCTCACGCGTCACATAAGACTTGATTACGTTCATCGAGTTTGCGTTTGAAACAGCTCAGGGAACTTAATCGTGAGCTGAAAGCTTAACTGATCGTCAGCAATAAAACCTCAACTACGATGAACTAGGAGGTACAGTCGCCAGAGAATTCTCATGTTTGGAGCCAATTTGACACGCCACCACCAGTCTTAGAGGTAAATATGGAACAGTGGAACGAGCTGGAGTTGGTATCTCGCAGTTTTGAATTGTAAGAAAAACAAACAGATTTGCCACCATCATCCCCTAATCGCAGACATGCAGGTGCAACAAATGAGAGCCCAACTCAAACAAAAGCAGGAGAGAATGGAGTTACTTGAGTAACTGCTTACTGAGCTGGTAGTTGGATACAAAGTTCCAAAAACATATGGATGTGAATGTTCAGCTCAACGAAAATCAGAAAGAACTCGATGAGCAAAGAGTTAGCAATAAAAATTCCTGGTTGCAGTGGAGTGGGAGCCCCAAAAAGAGCCTTCTAAGTATAAGAAGCTCAAGGAGGAGTACCAAGTACTAGAATCCGTGTATCAAAATGCAAAGGACTAGCATAATCGCGCAGTGGACCGTTGGTTTCACGATCGTAATCCAATGGAGCTGACTGGAATTGTAGAGGATGCAGCAAATAGACCAAACGGAAACCTTTTGACTGTGCAGTCTAAAGAAAGCCCGGAATATGTACTGGATAAATTATTACAACCACTAGCATATCCACGGGGGTTTTCACGGTCGGACCCCCAAACGTGGGGTGTGCTCCTGAAGAGCTGATGTCTCCGATGGTCCTGTTATCGGCAGACTCAGCACTCAATCCCTACTCTTACCTCGTGCACCCTGGTAACCTGAGCAACCTTGATGAAGATACGGTAACCAACCCGTGTGGGAGTCTTGGTCAGAGCTAACAAGAGGGAGCTGCTATTTTTTAGACCATTCCAACATGGTCTAAGGATGATAATTCAACGGCGTCTGTCTTAGGTCGAATGGATTGGCCGCACCAATCGATGTTTAAGCATGGAATCGACACTACTCTGCGGTTATCGTCTTATAACGAGAAATCCTCTAGCTTCGGTAGCTGGCACAAGGATTTTGGAGCTGTCAAATCCACGCGAAGACATGAATGAAACCAATGAGGCCCTATGCTCCACTGGTCGAGGATTACCAAACCGTGTGGAAGTCTTGGTCAGAGCTAACAAGAGGGAGCTGCCATTTTTAAGACCATTCCAACATGGTCTAAGGATGATAATTCAACGGCGTCTGTCTTAGGTCGAATGGATTGGCCGCACCAATCGATGTTTAAGCATGGAATCGACACTACTCTGCGGTTATCGTCTTATAACGAGAAATCCTCTAGCTTCGGTAGTTGGCACAAGGATTTTGGAGCTATCAAATCTACGCGAAGACATGAATGAAACCAATGAGGCCCTATGCTCCACTGGTCGAGGATTACAGGAGTGCTCTGTGTTAATAACCATATTAATTAAAAAACGACGCTGGGGATGAGCTACTTGCTTTAACGGTATATCTAATGTAATATATAATTTCATATTTCCCTAATATAGTAAATGTCCTGCATATAAAGGGTGTTTTTTTTAGGGTTGCGCAAGTTTAAATAGTAATAAAAAAAAGTAAATTTTTAATATCAATGACGGGAGCGTATTTAGGTGCTCATCGAGTGAATCTTCGTAAAAAAGAAGATTCAGAACTCAGGAATCGCGATTAAAAAAGGATACGTGTTTTTAGATTAGGTAAACAAGCCGCTCTCTCATATCAAAACTCTCTCTTGTAATCAACTATGGAGCCTGCCACATGGTCCCGAATTTAATTTTCGCAAACTTTACCCTTTATTTTACATTAAAGCTATTTATTTAAGACTTATGGCATATACTTCTAAATAGTATCCAAAATGGCTAGGCAAACTTTATGGCGCCTTCGAGCAGCCCATAAAAAGGAGTGAGCACAACTTGGCCAATTACCTTGGTAGCAAAGTCGTTTAGGTCTTGAAAATGTGTGCCAACTGATGCCAAAAAAAAAAAAATTCGGGAGCAAGAAGAAAAAACCTATTGGCATGGATATTGATGCTAACAACATTTGTCATTAAGTCAATAAGCGCATTGTGCTTAAATGCACATAAAATAAAGCCTCAATGGAGAGCAGACTGAACGAAACCAGAACAAGCCGAACCGAACCAAACCGAATCGTGCTGAAAGGAGGCAAGGACATATCCTATAAAAGTATACTGTATGGTGTAGAGTGGCGGTAGCAACAACAACAACTACAACAAACAACAGCAACAAAGCCGATTTATGCTCAATTGGATTTGCTGCTAAGAGCCACAATTCATGTTTTTATGACCGGATGCCTATTACAGGGACGCTTTGGCTTCGGAACTGGAGTGGAGTGGAGTGCTCGACACATATACCTTACATAAGCAGGGAATTGCTTGCGATATACTTTACTTTTTTTTTTAATAAATATAAAATGTCCAGCCCTGGCTCATACACTCTCACAAAAGAAGGTAAGTCAACAAAAGACGCACATACGAAAAATGATAAAGAAAAGGAAATGCTTAGTATTGATAAGCGTCAGATATAACAATGGCGGGGACAACAACAAAGCCATGTCCTTTGCTGTCCTTGGGTCCAATGGTCATTCAGACTCAACACACACAACTGACAACGTCGGCTCTTTTTTTTTCTTTCTGGCCAGTTTTATTTGCTTGTTAAAAAGCTACAATTTTATGGCCTTTTTGTGCGGGCCCAAAGACGTACACTGTGAGAAAACAGGGGTAAGTATGAAATTAAGTTAATCGAAAAAAAGTCAAAAATTTTGAAGAAGAAATGTAACTTGCATAAATTAAAAAAAAAGCTTAGATAAAGCAATAAAAAAATTAATAATTGATAATAAATAATAAAAAAAATTAAGTTGGTTGGTAATAAAAAAAAAGGCGACAATTTTAAAGACGAACAAAAACTTTAAATTGAAATTAATAAAAAAAATTTAGCGGAGTAACAAAAAAATTAATAAATTATAATAAAATAATATTAAAAATTTAGCTGCTTGGTAATAAAAAAACTTTAATTTTTCTTTAAAAAAAAACTTTATATTTTAAAAAAAATTTTAATAGTTACAAAAAAATAATTTTTACTAGAATTAGAGAATTTTAAAAGACGAGAATTTTGTAACTTACTCAAATTTGTCTTGAACGCAAACTTTAAATTGAAATAACTTTAAAAAATATATAAAAAATTAATAAGACATTTTTTATAGAATTAGACACCAGCTAGTGGTCTAATAATAGTATAAATCTCACCATACCAGTACAGCCCAAATCTTGATCAATTCGTATTGAACTTACCTGGAAAAAGAAAAAAATTATTATTATTAATAATAGAGATATAACATATACATATAAAAATTTAAATTTCTCAATATTTTTATACACTAATCATGGGATGATGAGAATGAGGTATCTACAAGTCGAATATTTCTTTATCTGTTTAGACATCTAAATATTTCACAAGTTTATCGAGTTATATAAATATCTGATCCCATTAGCCGAACTTAGGGTTAGGATTAGAAAGCTCTCCGTATAAAACTTGAGACATTTTTAATTTTTAAATTCTATTAATACAACTTTTTTTTAAATTTCTTTATGTAAATTTGTTTTATTTTGGGCCCTGTTTTTTTAATTTTTTCCTAAAGAACTTTTAAGCTTTTTAACAGAATTTAGGGTCAGTATCAAAGAGAGAGAGAGAGGAGAGCTTTCCGTATAAAACTTGACAGAGATATAGAAAATTCATTTTTAAATTCTATTAATTCATATTTTTTTAAATTTTGCTATGTACATTTTTTTTTAGTTTAGGGCCTGTTAAGGTTAATTTTCAAATTTTTTCTTAGGAATCTAAGCGAAATATCTTTTAAGACGAAGTTAGATCAGAGAAAGCCTTTTAGCAGAACTTAGAATATAAAGGTTTTGGTATAAAACTTGACAGAAACTTAGAGAATTAATTTTTAAATTCTAATAATTGTACTTTTTTTACATTTCTGTATGCAAGTTTTTTTTGTATATTGTGTCCTGTTGAGGCTAAGTTTCTAATTTTTTCTCCAGACCAAAAAAAGCTTTATAGCTGAACTTAAAAAGCTCTCCTTTTAAAGGCAGACATAAAGAAAATAAATTTTTGATTGCTAATAATTACATTTTTGTTTTAATTTTTGCGTATACATTTTTTTTTTTTTTTGGAGCTGTTCAGGTAAAATTTCTAATTTAATTCAACAAAATAATTTTTGATTGGTAATAAATGAATTTTTTTTTCTTAATTTTTGTATGTATGTACATATTTTTTTATTCTTTGGAGCTGTTGTGGTGAAGTTTTTAATTTTTTAGGAACTTGATCGAAATGGTATTCATATTTTTAATTTTTTTAAATTAATTTTTCAATGTGTTTCTTTTTTTTGACTTTTGTATATTAAACTTTTTTTGGACCTGTTGAGGTATAGCTACAAATTTTATCTTAAGAATCTGATCGAAATGACATTTTTTTATTAATTTTTTTTTAAATTAAATTTTTAATGCTCTTTTTTTAATTTTAGCATATACATTTTTTTTTTATTTTTGGAGCTGTTGAGATAGTTTCAAATTTTTTCTTAGGAACCTGATCGAATTCTTTTGTAAATTTTTTTAAGCTTTTTTATAATTATTGAAAATATTGCGATATCTAAATGTTCCATGAAAAGTAGTCAAGTAAGTAATTTTTTTTTTTGAGATTGTTGTATATACATTTTTTCCCCCTTTTTGGAGATGTTGGGGTTAAGTTTTTCATTTTTTCTTTGGAACCCGATCGAAATAGTATTAGTTTTAAAATTTTTGTTAAGCTTTTCCATAATTATTGACAAAACATATTTCTAAAAATATGTTCTCGATTTCAGAACATCTCTACGCTCCTCACTTACAATCCACTCCTTTTTTTCTCACCGTGCAGTTGCCCTGCCTCCACTATTCCGCTCCTGCTCTACTCTGGCAACAAGTATCGATTGGGGAGCTGTAGCTGTAGCCAGCAACAAAACAATATGCTCTAGCCTGGCCTGCCACTGGCCCTGGCATGTTCATCATCGTCCGCGTCATCATCAACATGGCCAACGCCGCCATGACATTGATAAATTATGCACGGCCAGAAAGTAGCAACAACTATAACCAGACATCGGCCATAAGGCCATAAGGAAATCAAAGGCGAAATAGCAACAGAGCAAAAAGTATGGTCTGCTTTTTCGACTTTGCCGAGATTTGAGCCCCCAACCAGCCAGACTCAATGAGTTGGCACAAAATTATGACTGTTTAACTAAAGCGATAAAAAGCCTGGAGAAGCTAGAACGGGGTAGCTAACAAATGGCCACAAACGGACTTGGCATTTAAAATTTAAGTGTCCGACTGAGTTCCTGAGCTTGGAAATGGTCTATATGTGGGAGTGTGGGATTTTGCAACTTTAAGTTGGATGGGGCTGGGTGAGTTGAAGGACGATAGGGTGAGTTGAAGTTGTGCCAGTAAAGTATAGGAGGAGTTGTAGCTTTAAATGGCAGAGGGTTGAGGATAAATACTTTAAGGTTGTAATTTTGATGGTAATCGATTTTCGAGAGAATTGTATTGAGTTCCTTAAGCCTAGGAAATATGAATGCGACTGTAAATATTATGTGAAAGATATTTTATAATATTGTCTTTGAATATTTTTGTAACCAAGCGAACGTAGGCAGGGCCATTAAGAGAAAAGTTGGTCCCTTCTTTAAAGCATGTAAGTACGGGCTCCTAGTAATAGACACTATATGAAGTGGTGCTGTCCATATGAGGTTATAGAGATTAAAGGCAGACGGTTTCAACCACTAGCATATCAACCCTCTCAATCGTGGGGTGTGGGATGTGCTCCTGGGGTGCTGATGTCTTTGACGGTATCCACTTATCGGCAGACTCAGCACTCAATTCCTATCCTTACCTCCACGTGGTGCACCCTGGTAACATGAGCAACCTTGATGAAGACACGGTAACCAACCCGTGTGGAAGTCTTGGTCAGGGCTAAGAAGAGAGGGAGCTCTCAATTTTTAGGCCATTCCAATATACTTGGTCTAAGGGTTAAGGAGAGTACGCATTGAAAGGTGTATGAATTGCATCGTCAATCAACGGCAATCTTTGCGTAATTTGTAGGGCCTGCTCTCCAGGTTAGGAGCGGCTGCAAACGGACGTCTGTCTTGCAACGAACGGTTCGCTCTACAAACGTGTTATGCGCACCGTCCTTGGCCTCATCACCCATCGACTTTAGCACCAATCGATGTTCAAGGATGGAAAGTAACAACAATGGAAACATTACTGCAAGAGGTTATCGTCTTAATACGAAAAATCCTCCTGCTTCGGCAGCTGGCACAAGGATTCTGGAGGTGCCAAGTCCACGCAAAGACATCACAATGAATGAAACTAAGAGGCCCTATGCTCCACTGGGAGTCGTGGATGACAGAAGAAGAAGTCCCCCAATCGTAAGGAAAATGGGTTCGAAGTTTTTTATAAGCTTTGATATATATACTCTTCGAAGGGAAAAGCCTCTTCCAAAACCAAATGCTGGATCCGCACCTGGTTTCAGCAGGCGAAATTTATAGAAGGCGTAGGCCAATTAGTATAAGAAATTTGTCATTACTTTTAAGTCTTATTTTGCCAAATATTTGAATCTATTCCAATTTCGGATTTCCGATCCGTACCGATTGGCGAAGTTGCCGAATTGCTTTCACATAAAAATTTCAGAATTTTACTGGTATAGGATAATCGTGGAATTTAAATTCGGTAAAAAGAAAAATAGAATCCTCCATACAGCCCCCTTCAGAATAAACTCTTATAACCATAATTCTAAAAACAGCAAAATTAATTCCATAAACCTAACGAAATAAAAACATATACTACAAAAATCCAAGTCCAAGCACAGCTCATATAAATAAATCTTCAAACTTTTATGAAGATAATCAAAAAACATTTGCATAAACATTTCACAGATATTAAAAATCGCTTAACTACTCGTATTAAATAAGCCCATCAACTTTTTTAAGACTCATTCTACCAAGTCGTCAACTTTCTCAACTTTATTTGTTTTTGGGTTAAAATTGAAGTTGTCAACTTTAACCTAAGCTCCTTCTATCAAAATAATAACCTACATTTAATACTTGCATTTCTTCTGAGCTCCTTTTCATTATTTTTTTTACGCTCCTTTATGGAGTGCAAGGAAAAACCTGAGAAAAGCTGCTTAAGTTAATGCCATGCAATTTTTACAGGAATTGACAACTTTGACATAATTGACTGCAAAGCAGAGCAGAAATAATAAAAATAAAGGAATAGAAGAAACTGTTGTTAAATAAAAAATGGCGGACGTAAAGTCGGGCGCGGACGACTTTAGGATACCCTGTACCACTAGCTTGTAATAAAGTCCGATTTCTTCACAAAAAACCAAAAACAGAAGAATTTTAAGCAACAATTTTTTTTTGACCGATCGTTCCTATGGGAGCTATATGATATAGTCAACCGATTTCAATAAAATTTGACACGGTGCTTAAATACCTTAAAAGATATGAACGCCAAAGTTATTTCAAATATCTTTACAAACAAACAAAACACATCGAATTTTGTATAAAAAACGTGTTTTTGGACCGATTGGTCCTATGGGAGCTATATGATCTAGTCAAACGATTTGGATTAAATTTGGTACAGTGCTTAGGAACTATAAAATACTCACGAATGTCAAATTTGGTCCCAATATCTTAACAATCAAACGAAACACAACAAATTTTGTTAAAAAATCGATGTTTTGGAAGATCGGACCTATGGGAGCTATATGATATAGTCAATCGATTTTGTTCAAATTTGGCACATTGCTTAAGTGGTCTAAAAAATTTCCAAACGCCAAATCTGGTTAGGATATCTTTATTAAAAAACGAAATATAGCGAATTTTTCTTTAAAAAAGTTATTTTGGCCGATCGGTCCTATGGGAGCAATATGATATAGTCAACCGATTTTGATCAAATTTGGTACAGTGATTGGGAACTATAAAAAACTTTCGATTGCCTAATTTCGTTACGATATCTTCATAAACAAACGAATTATTCATCTAAAACGCTTTTTTTTTTCGAGGTCGTCTCAAACACCCCCATGGGAGCTATATAATTTATCCCCGATATCAAAAAAATAAAATAAACTTGCCTCCTATGGAATAATATGGGATCTAATGTGAAAGTTTGGTAACTCTAGCTCTTACCATCTCTGAGATCTAGGCGTTCACACGGACGGACGGACGGACAGACGGACAGACGGACGGACGGACAGACGGACAGACGGACATGGGTATATCGACTTCTCTATTCACCCTGATCATATTTTAGGTAACTTTGGGGTGTCTCCGACGTCTCCTTCTATATGTTACATACATTTTCGGCTTGCACAAACTTAATATACCCTTGGACCATACGGTACAGGGTATAAAAATATAACAACTCATAAACACCGCAAGTCCTTGAGCAGCTGCAACGTTTAACGTCACACACACAAAGGAACCAGAGGAAGTTAAAAAATATATATAAAAAATGTGTAAAAAAAAAAGGGCAGTCAGATGAACGGCAGCGGAATACTCTATAAAGACTTTTAAGGAAATTTAATTTTAATATATATTCGAGATTTTTGTCGAGATGATGGTCAGAGATAGATATGGTGAGATGATGGTTAGATGATGGAGAGATGATGATGGTAAAAATGTCAACAATTAAGACATTAAAATTATTTTTTAAAAATAATTTATTTTAGGAGATAAGGTTTACAAGAGCAAAGAATTGATGAGATGATGGATATAATGGTTAAAATGTCAACAATGAAGAAATTACAATTTTTTTTTAGTTATTTATTAGTATTTTGAGCAGATAAGGTTTAAGCGAGCAAAGAGATTGGTGAGATATCCATATCATTATATGGAGAGATTAAAATTATTTTTGAAAAGAAAAACAAGAGTTAATGAGGTGATAGCCAAATGATAAAGAGATGATTCCTTTGCTGAAAATGTCAACAATGAAAAATTTTAAATTATTTTTTAGAAATTATTTTAGGAGATAAGATTTAAGAGAGCAAAAAGATGGTGAGATGATGGCCAGATGTTAGAGAGATGATGATAGTGAAAATGTCAATAATGATGATGGTTAAAATGTCAACAATGAAGAAATTAAAATTATTTTTAAAAAATTACTTATTTGTAATTTTAGCAGATAAGGTTTACGAGAGCTAAGAGTTGGTGAGATGATATCCATATAATGGAAAGATGATGATAGTGAAAATGTCAATAATGATGATGGTGAAAATCTCAACAATTTGTTTTTGATTAGGCTTACAAAAGTCTATATATTGAATAAGATAAATTTATGAATAAAAGAAACAGTCAAATCAAATTATCTTATTGGAGAGACGGTCTTTATATCATGACACATTAAATCTTCCGGGAATTTTAAGTCTTTGAAAATTTTTATAACATTCTATTCCATTTGCAAAATTATACCTTATAGTAAAAACCAACCACTTAATTCTTCTATGGAAAATCGGAGTCAGATATTGACTTGAATCGTCAAAATTGTGAGATAATGGCAAGATGATGATGAGATAATGATGGGATGATGATGGTGAGAGCATATTGTTTTCGATTTGGCTTACAAAAGTCTACATACTGAGCTTTCAAAATTCATTAGTAGAAGAAAGTGTCAAATTTGTTCATCTTATAGGAGGGATGGTCTTTATATCTAGGTACGCTAGTCTTCCGAGCATTTCAATAGACTTTAAAAGATTTTTCAACATTCTTTCTTTGCATCAAAAATAAACTAAATAATTCTTTTATGAAGAAACGATTTCAGATATAGACTTGAATCGTGAGATGATGGCAAGATGATGCTGAGATGGTGAAAGTGAAAATGTCATCAAAGTTTTTTTGATTAGGATTACAAAAGTCTACTAAGTGAATTATTTTAATTTATGAATAGAAGAGAGCGCAACATATCTTATCACATCTTATGGGAGAGACGGTCTTTATATCAAGAAGGCTGAATCTTCCGAAGATTTCAATAGACTTTAAAAAATGTTGAGGCATTATATTCAGTTTACAAAAATAAAGCTTGTATCAAAAAGAAACCACTTAATTCTTCTATAGAGAAACGGTTTCAAAAATCAACGAGAATCGACAAAATCATGAGATGATGGGAAGATGATGGAGACATAAAGCTTAGATGATGATTGCGTAGGTGTCAACATTTTATTTACATAAGTCTTGATATTGAATTATTTAAATTTATCAATAGAAGAAAGTGCGAAATTTGTTCACCTTATGGGAGAGACGTTCTCTATATCTACGTAGGTACGCTTAAACTTTCGAGAATTTCAATAGACTTTAAAAATTTTGACCGCATTCTATTCTGTTTGCAAAAATATAACTTTTATCAAAAAGAAACCGCCTAATTTTTCTAGAATAAAACGGTTTCAGACATACACTTAAATCGACAAAGTTCACAAAAAAAAGGAAATTTTGGAAATTTTTTGTGTCTATCAATCATTATTCATATCATTATCATATTCTCTATAAAGCATATCAATCATGAAGTCTAAGATGTATATCTAATCGCTAACCGAGTTTGTAAGAATCTTTTTGGTTTATGTCCGTCTCTAATATACCCTTAACCCCCTAACGGCAGTGTATAAAAAGACTGCTGCTTGTCCTTAATGAACTCACAGGCGACAAGGACTCTGACTATTTATATAAAAAATTTTTTTTTATATATTTTTAACATTCTTTTTTTGTTATTTACTTTATTTTAGCGCGGTCATTTTTTTTTGTTTTTTTGCGTGTGCCCTCATCTTCATTAGCACATTAAAATGTCAATGACACTTGGTCGGGGCGGGGGCGCCAAAGGGTTAAGAAAAGCATTTGAAAAATGCGAGAGGAAATGCCAAGTGACGTTGGCGGCGTCGTCGGCGGCGACTTCTTCAGACAGCTGTCCGGGTCCAACACGACATTGTTCTACGGGTTGGTCACTCAATGCTTTATGATTGCTGTGGCGCCACAAAAAGCAACAACAACAACACCAACAAAGAATATGCAGCAGAACATCATAAAAAATATGCTCAACACTTGTTTATGTCAGCGCCTTACGCCTTTGGCCCGCCATTTTGTATTTTTTTTTCCGCCACTTCCTTTTCCTCTTTTTTGTTTGGTTTTTCTTTTTCTTTTTTGCTACTATTTTTTTATGTGAGCTGCGTGCCAAGTGCTTTAAACTTTTGTTGCTCGGCTGCTTAACACAAAATATACTAGCGCAATTCATTAGGCACAATTGCCATTATGCTTGGGTTATTGTATTATGTGGGCAGTGGCGGGATTAGAGGGTGCTTAGCTGAGGATACTAGTATGAGCCCCTATGAACTTAAAAAAGATTGTGTGGCTGTTAACACGCCTCACAATAAATTTAGAGATTAGATCAATTTATGAAAAATATTTTGTTTTGGTTTTTGAGAAAAATTAGATTTCAAAGGCGGCATATGACAGTGGGCAAAAAGTGTTGTTATGTGAGCGAAAAATTGTTTGCCAACATGTGGATACATCTAAGCATTTTAAATGGATATGGTGTGCTGGGGAAGCGGCAAGTTAAGGTTTGATCTGCAAAAGGTCGATATTTTTTTTAATTTTTAATACGAATTTTTTTTAATTTTTAACTGGACAAATATAAGAATTTGTTTTAGTTTTTAATAAAAAAATAAATAAGAATATTTTTTATTAAAAATAAAAAAAATAAGGAAAATTTTTTATTAAAAATTAAAAAAAAATATTCTCAAATTTTTTATTAAAAATTAAAAAAAATTCTTATATTAGTCCATATACCAAATTGGTGAATTTAAGTTGGTTCCTAATTAATAAGTCTATAAGGAGTGAACATTTTTTGCACTTTGTATTGGAAACTGTGCCTTAATGTCGAAAATGCGAGCATTTGAAATTTCTTCGTAAAATTTTGATCGTCTAACAAAATTTTTGAGTTCATACTTACTGACATCAGATCGCGTTTTATCATCTAAAAATACATTTTTTCCTTGAATTGGCCGCTTTTTCAAAGCAAAAAAAAACATATTTAATGTTTGTTATTATTTTGTTAATCGCCAAAAGTTTTTATTTTTAGTATATGGTAGCATACATCTTGGTCAACTTAAAGAATAACCAAGATATGATAGAGGAATTTCTTAAATTTTGTGTAACCAAGAGTAGTTTGCTCAACTTTAAAAATAACCATGATATGACAGAGGAAATTATTTTTTTTTGTAGAAGAACGTCACGCAAATATTAACACTTGTGATTATTTTTGTATATTTGTGAAGAATTTTTTTTTGTTAGTGTAATTTTTATATAAAATTTAATTTAAGTGTAATTTTTATAACAAAATGAATTTATAACACTGTTGTAGATTTGCAAACTGTCAGATGAAAATCAGTTATTTAAATGAATGTTAAAAGAATCATTTTATTTTACTTTAATTCTATGTAAAATATTTAGGGATAATTTGGTGTAAGACAGTTTGTGGAAATTTTCGGAAGTTCTGTCAATGCATTCTTTTTTTAATTTTAATAAATTCTATAAAATATATAAAACTTTTTAACGAATGTATTTTTAATTGTGAGGAATCATCCATATTATGAGTAAAAAAAAATTGTCCCTTTGAAAGCATTTACTTAGTAAATCTTTTATTTTATTTTTAGGGTAGTTAGATATACAAAAATTATTTTTAATAAAAAGAACAAAAATTTTAAATATATTGCATATTTATAGATACCAAATAATCAAAGTTTTTCAAATTCATCCAATATTCTTATACAAATTTCCAAACACTTAAATAAAAAGTATTTTAATGAGTACTTCGTACAGAGCAAAAAATCTTTATAATGAAGTAATACCAATCTTGCTTTTTAATTTCTATTCCAGTTGATTTTCTAAATTTTTTTTGATTTAATCCAAGATTTAAGAGAAATGCTCAAACATCCTAGAAGAATTGCAGTAAAAGATTCGTTTTCTGAAATTTATGCTGAAGCAGACTATCCCTGAAACTGCTTAAAAATCTACCAAAATTAATAGAGTATTGGGAAGGCAGAAGAATCGTAGCCAAAATGGACTGTCAGAAGAATCTAAAGTAAATCTTTTTGTCAAAGCTCAAAAATAGGTATAGACTATAGACACTCTTCAAGCAGCATTGATTCAAGATAATAAATCGTTAATAGTTACAAAAAGTGTTTATTTGCTTAGAAATATATTTCTTTTTATTCGAAATTGTGAAAGAATTAAAGAATTCAAAGTTGCGTAGCCAAGGTTTAAAAATACAGTATATTTGAGAAGAAAATATTAAAAATTTTTGTAAGTAGCTGAGTATATTTGGAATACTTCTGCTGTTTAACTAAAATTGTGTGATTTTAAATAATGAACAGATATAGATGACTTGAAGAATTGAAACTAAATCTCTGTATATCAGTGTAAATATAACACAACTAATTATTGTTATCTACTAACTAAAATACTCTATTTTCGAAACTTAATTCTACATCAACGTTGCTGCTAAGCTTTAATTCTCTGGTTGGAAATAAATAACAGATAAGGATGATCTGAAGAATTGAAACAAAATCTTTCTATATATTAACATTTACTCTCGAACTTACATTTTCTGGCTTAAAGAAAATGACGAATGCAGACAATTTGAAGAATTGAACAAAACAATTATCGAGACTCTAGTCTAAATCAATTTCTATCAATAAAATAGACTAGATAGAATTAGAAGAATTGACAAACATTTTCCGAAGCTCAAATCAACATCAACGTTTGCTATTGAACTAAAATTTACTCGATTGAAATAATTAACAGATAAAGATAATTTGCAGAATTGAAACAAAATCTCTCTATATATTAAAGTATTTATATCAATGTCTACTCTTGAACTTAAATTGTCTGGCTTAAAAGATAAGTTGAAAAGAATGACAAATAAAGATTTGCAAACAAAAAAAAATTATCGAGAATGAAATCTAAGTGAGCATCTATTAACTATAAGAGAGGCTAGAAGAATTGACAAAAAACATCATCAAAATCTGTTATTTAATTATGGTTTGAAATGATTAACAGATAAGGATGATTTCAAGAATTAAAAAAAATTTTTAATATATAACGAGTACTTCTTCTGTCATGCTCGACTCCCATTGGAGCATAAGGATATTGAAATTAAATTCCCTGATTTAAAAAATTACGATTAAAGACGATTTCAAGAATTGAAAAAAATTATCGATACCCAAGTATATAAACATCTATCATTATTTACTAAATTCTCAAGTTTGAAAGAAATAAAGAAGAAGAAAACCGAATTGAAGAACGGAAAAAATATTGCAGAAAACGCAACTTTTTCTCTAAATCAAAGTATATCTATGTTTTCAAACAAATAACTTTACAGTTGGTATTTTAGCATCCCTCAGTACTTGAGAAGAATTAAAAAAGGTAAATCTAATTTTATCCCCAAAATTGTTGCCAACTCAGCTTAGTATCAATAACAACAACAACTGCAAACGAAACATATTGTGGTTAAAACTATAACCAAATTCCAAACGTTTTTAATTCTTGCAAAAAAAATTTCATAACTCTACACAGTCTAACACATTCCAAAGTAATTCTTCTGCTTAGTTTTGTGTAAAAACTATGAAAAAATTCCGAAAATCTTTAATTCTTACAAAGATTTGTGAAAATACTTCATAGTCGACCTCAAGGCAATTCTTCTGCTGAATTTTGTATAAAAGCTATAAACAAAATCCGAATGTCCTAAATTCCTCTAAAAATTTCACAAAATTCTTCATAGTCAATCACATTTCAAAGCAATTCTTCCGCTCACTTTTGAACCACAGAATGCTTTGAATAACCATTATGCGACTACCCATGGTTTATAATTATTAACATATCCCTCTCACACCGCAAATATCTACACCCTTGCGCTGTCGCTTTGGTCGCTTTTGTTGTTCTTGGCCCAGTTAGCAGCGGCGGGCACAAATGAAATATGTTTCGTGTTGTTTACACAAAAACCAAAACCAAAACTTGGCAATTGGCGGGGGCGGGGGTGACACAAAAGCGCAGCGTGCTGCATGTTTCAGGATAAATATCCTTGTACTCCATTCAGGATTAGCCGAATCGTTGATTTTGTTAGGACTGATTATGATTATAAATGTTGTTCTTGTTGTTGTTGTTGTTGTTGTTGGCATGTGTTTACTTTGTAAAAACGAGAAATCACTTAATTAACTTAATCAAAATATTGCCATTATTGCGTACATGAAAAGCGTGACTGTGTGCGTGTTACTGTGTGTGATAAAAGTTTCTATATGTATGTGTATTATTTGTATATGTATACTGCTCTATATAGTCGTTGTTGTTGCTTTACGCATATTGTTTGCTTTAATTCTATGCATGTGTTGTTTTTGTTGTTGTTCCTGCCACAATTCAATGGAAAATCTCTCTGATAGAACTAAATAAATAAACTACATAGTAAATACATATGTGTGTGCGTGTGCGTGTATGTCAGTGTGTGTTTGTGTGTGTGGGAGTGCAAAGGTGTGCGTTTCTTTTATGTTATTTGTTCTCTGACAGTTGGCCAATTAATATAGATATTAATTAAAATGCGCCATTGCATAGAAAGTCAATCAACAATGTAGGGGAGATTATGGAGCCAATTTAAAAGACTATTTAATATTTTATTTTCAATAAACTTCATGGGAGGGTGGAATAATAATAGAAATCAGGTAAAATAGTTGGACATTGATGTTAAAATAAGAGCTACCATGTTTATCATTTATTGATACTAAACTAGGAGGACTCATAAAGGTCAACAAAGCAGCTGGACTTGTTGGCATACCAGTCGAATTTCTGAAACCGATCCCGACACAACGGCCTGTATCCTCCTACCACTAATACAGGCTGTTTGGGAAGACGAAAAATACCCCAGGGACTGGGAGGATGGAGTTATTGTTAAGATACCCAAAAAGGGAAACCTTAAGAACTGCAATAACTGGCGTGGTATTACCATTTTGTCTGTTTTCCTGAAGATAATGGCAACTATCATTCTCGAACGGACAAAGGTCAGGGAGAATACGCTCAAGAGGCATCAAGCGGGCTTTCGTAGTGATCGGTCCTGTGTCGATCACACCAACACACTGCGTATAATACTCGAACAGTCAACTGAATTTACGTCACCGCTCTACCTTATGTTCGTCGACTTTGGAAGGCCTTTGACCGAGTTAACCGCGAATGCATCTGGAAATGCTTAGATAGGAGAGGGATTCCCCCAAAGATTGTTGCTGTTATAAATGAGTCCTATCATGCCGCAAGATGCTTCGTTCTACATAATGGACAGCTCTCTGACTTTTTCGAAGTGCGACAGGGAGTAAGGCAAGGGGATATTCTGTCGCCATTCCTGTTTTGACTGGCGATAGACCATGTGCTGACTGCCACCGTAGGTACAACTGAGAGACACGGTATGCAATGGAGACCTTTTGAGAGGCTAAGCCATTCGGATTATGCTGACGATATCTGTTTCCTGGCAAGTACCAACAGCGGGATGAACGAGATCTTAGGTCTGGTCTTAGGATCAACTGCAACAAAACCAAAATAATGCACACTGGCCGCTCAGCACATCAACCCATTATTCCGAGACAGACGCCCATTGAGGAGGTCAAACAGTTTATCTATCTAGGAAGTTCTGTATCGTCAGACGAAGGAACGGATCTGGATGTTAACAGCAGAATAAGCAAAGCCCGCAGCGCCTTTGGAATGTTGTCTTCAGTATGGAACTCTAGTCAAATTTCCCTACGCACCAAGTTAGGGCTCTTCGAATCCAATGTCAAATCTATACTGCTGTATGCCTGTGAAACCTGGAAAGTCTCCACCTACATCTCGAGAAGTTTACAGGCATTTGTAAACCGCTGCCTTCGATACATTCTTAAGATCCGATGGCCGAAGATAATATCGAATCAAGAATTGTGGCGCATAACGAATCAAAAGCTTTTGGATGTCGAAATTAGACAGCGGAAGTGGCGCTGGATTGGCCACAGCGTTGAGGGAGACTAAACGACAGCATCGTGAAGCACTCTTTCGAATGGAATCCTCAATGTACACGGCGAGTTGGTAGACCAAGAACTACTTGGAATCAACAGTATTGGCCGAAGCAGCAACACAGCGTAAAACGAGGCCACAGCTAAAGTATTCGGCCGCAGATCGGGAAGGATGGAGGGAAGTTTGTCGCCGCCCTATGCCCCAATCGGGGTTGAAGGACTTGAAGAAGAAAGAAACTAGGAGGGTATCATTCTTTTGGGTTAACCAAACTATTCTCAATTTATTCTCAGCATCCTCAACTAAATTTTGCATATTTAATGTCTTTGACGAAATCCAATTTTTTATTAAATTCTGCATATATAACTTTTGTATATAAGCGATTCTTTAATAAGTAAAATATCAATTCTGACTTTAGAATTTTTTTCGCATTAGTTTTATTTTATTTTTTTTGTATTTCAGCATAGTAAAGTAAATTTAGCTTTTAAGCGATTTTTTAAATCAATTATTTTTAAATTCGATTTTTTTAATTGTGTACCGTAAATTATCCTTTGCCTAAAAGATGTATCTTAAACATTCGCTTTTATATACGACTTTCTATCTGGATTAATTTTGTATTTAAATTTGCATATAAGCGATTCTTTAATAAATAAAATATCATTACTGCTTTTAGAATTTTTTGCGCATGAGTTTTATTTTATTTTTATACCTCTGTACCGTATGGTACAAAGGGTATATTAAGTTTGTGCAAGCCGAAAATGTATGTAACATATAGAAGGAGACGTCGGAGACATCCCAAAGTTACCTAAAATATGATCAGGTTGAATAGAGAAGTCGATATACCCATGTCCGTCTGTCCGTATGAACGCCTAGATCTCAGAGATGTCAGCGCTAGGCTAACTAAACTTTCACATTAGATCCCATATTATTCCATAGGAGACAAGTTTATTTTATTTTTTTGATATCGGGGATATAGATATAGCTCCCATGCGGGTGTTTGAGACGACTCGAAAAAAAAAAAGTTTTGATGGATAATTTGTTTGTTTATAAAGATATCGTAACCAAATGGCATTCGAAAGTTTTTTATAGTTCCCAAGCATTGTACCAAATTTGATATAAATCGATTGGCTATATCATATACATAGCTCCATAGAACCGATCGGCCAAAATAACTTTTTTAAATCAAAATTGCTATATTTAGTTTTTTAATAAAATATCGTCAGATTTGGCGTTTTGAAATTTTTTAACCACTTAAGCAATGTGCCAAATTTGAACAAAATCGATTGACTATATCATATGCCATTCCCATAGGTCCGATCTTCCAAAAAATCGATTTTTTAACAAAATTTGTTGTGTCGTTTGTTTGTTAAGATATTGGACCAAATTTGCCATTCGTGAGTATTTATAGTTCTAGCACTGTACCAAATTTATCCAAATCGTTTGACTAGATCATATAGCTCCCATAGGACCAATCGGTCCAAAAACGTTTTTTTATACAAAATTCGATGTGTTTTGTTTGTTTGTAAAGATATTTGAAATAACTTGGCATTCATATCTTTTAAGGTATTCAAGCACTGTGTCAAATTTTATTGAAATCGGTTGACTATATCATATAGCTCCCATAGGAACGATCGGTCAAAAAAAAATTTTGCTTAAAAATTCTTCTGTTTTTGGTTTTTTGTGAAGAAATCGGACTTTACTACAAGGTAGTGGTACAGGATTCCAAAGTCGTCCGCGACCGACTTAACGTACGCCATTTTTCAATTTAGAATTATTATTATCCAATACAAATGCTTTAATCAAGGAAGTGTCCTAGTTCGGAATTTCAGCTTAAAAATTGATTCTATATAATATTTATAAAAAAGGCAAGACTTCAAAAAGCCGAAAATACATTTATCTTTATAAATACTTAACAGTTTTGTGAAGTGGTTAATATGGATTAAAATATTCCAAGCCCTCAATTTATTTCTCCCAAAACCCTAACGTATACATAACATTAACTACAACAATATGCGTCTTATTATGACTTCAAATATACTCAATCCTTTCTTAACAAATTCATATTATCCTCCCGTAACTAAGAATTAGTATTTAATTTAAATGCAAACCATATAATAACATCTAAAGATAATCACTGGAACCGTCATTATCAAGCCCAAAAAAAAACTCATTTAACGCTAAGCTGCTTTGTTTCAGAGCCAGAAAATTGACAAATATATTATATACATTATACTATATACTACCAACAGCTACTTATGCACATACTTAAAAGGTCTTCATTTTTTCTGCTTTTGACCCTCAAAAAGTCTTTAAGGCAAAACCCAGACATATAAAATAATTTTACCCTTTTTTTCCATCCGACTTTAAAGTAATTTAATGCTTGGCCAGACACACTAGGCAACCAAAAAAAAAGGATAAAATAATAGAGGTTAGTCTGTGTAGAGAAAGAAATAAATAGCCGAGCTGAGCTGAGCAGGTCCTGCCTGAGATATTGATACGTTAAAGTCTAACCGGGAGCAACATTTCATGCCACTTATCAAAGGCAACAATTTAGGTTAAATACTCATTAATATTCCGGTCTGCAAAAGTTTTTGGCAAATAAATTTATGCCTATGGCCCGAAGGCGACGGCCAGACAGGACTAAAACCAGGGCTGCCAACAACGACAACAACGTAAGAACTGCCCAATAACCAGGCCAACAACAACAACAGACACACTAACACGCACATACCATATATATAGAGTATATATATGTATATATAGAAATGTTTTCCACATAAATGTGGAAATTAATTTTAGGGCAAACGAGGCGTATACGTGTTCATGTGTGTGTGTCTGCGTGTTTAATAGGAAAGGATGTGCGTCAGGATTGTGTGTGTATTTGTATGTGTGTTTATAGGAACCTCCATTTTTTGTTGCTTAAAGCCCAGCAACAACAACAACAACGGCAAATGATAATTGCCAAAATGGCTGCAAATGAATAATTTATAAATTAAGTGAAAGAAAACGTTCAAAATGGGGGAAAGTGAAAAACAAAGCGCGAAAAGTTTAACGCAAGTTCAAAAAGCAAAAAAAAAATCAACAACAAATTATTGTAATTGTGTTGATTTTTCTTTATTTTTCTTTTATTTTCTTTAATTTGAATTTTTTTTTGGCTAAAAGTTGGCGCATATTTTCATTAGTGAGCGGCAAGTTTACAAAGAATTTAATTTGTTTTTTGTGCTGTTGTGCGAGGGCAGGCTGAAAAGTAAGCCGGATTAAATTTTTAATCAGTTGTTTTTAGTGTTTGCTTAAGCTGATTGTGGTTTTAATTTTAGTCAATTGTTTAAGTGGATGTTTTGGTAGTAGATAGAAAAAAAATTGGGCGGAAATTATTAAATTTGAATATTTTGAGAATATTCGATTAACGATATTTAAATAGTAAACAAAAAGAGATTTTAACAAATAATCGGCTTAAAATTTTGGCAATATTTTGAAAATTTAAATAAATTATTATATTATTATTGTCTGTGGCCGTATCTCCATTCAGCTATTTTAAAATAAAAAACTATAGTTGAATTAAATCAAAATGAAATTATCGTATAAAAATTAAATCGTCTTTGAATTTTACCAACATTTTTTATTTTATCCTAATTTGATTCACGTATAAATACAAAAAAAAAAACACAAATTTATTAAAACTAAAGTGAAAGAGAGATTTGTACAAATAATCGGATTACATTTTTTGCTTTATTTAGGCATTTTTGTACATTATATATTAATTATTATATTATAATCTGTTAAAATATCTGCCTTCAGGTATTTAAAAATAAACAATTAAAATTGAATTAAAATGAAATAAAAGGGTAAATAATAAAAATGAGATTTGTACAAATAAACGGCTTAAAATTTTTGCAATATTTTTTAAAATTTTTTACATTTTATTACATGCTTTTATTTTCTATATCAATTTGCCTTCAGGTATTTAAAAATAAAAAATAAAATTGAATTAAAGTGAAATTAAATGTGTATAATAATAATAATAATTAACAACTCATATCATATACAGTACCCTGCAAAAGTTTGGGGTCAGTTGAAAAATTTCATGTTTTTTGTATTTGTCGCCTTATTTGTCGGTCTTGGACCGTTTTATTTTAAATGATACATTGAAAAAACATTATATATAAATGAACTACAAATAATATTCGCCAAAAATTGCTGTTTTTTTTCGAAAAAAAAAAGAAGAATGAAAAACATCAAATCAGGTGGTTTTCATCAATAGGTTTCCTTTAGATTTGATGATGGCTGCACAGACTCTCGGCATTTGTTCGACTAATTTTTGAAGCGTTTGAGCTTGTTTTTGTTCCCAAGCCCTCTTCAGACACTCCACAGGTGATTCGCGCTAGTTGGACGTAGTTTTCGCACCTCTCTATCCAGTTCATCCCACAACAGCTCAATGGGATTCGCGTCCGGCGACTGGGGTGGCCATTCCATGGTTTTGAGTGCCCCAGCTGTTTCTTTGGATTTTAAGTAGTTAGTACACAATTTTGACGTGTGTTTAGGATCGTTGTCTTGCTGATATACAAATCCTTCTCCTATCAATCTGGTACCTGACGGAATAGCGTTGTACTGAAGTATTTTGTGATACTGTTCTTTTCGCATAATACCGTCGATTTTCACCAAATCGCCAACTCTGTCGTAGCAAAATCAACCCCACACCATCACTGAACCACCTCCAAACTTCAATGTGGGCTTCACACATTCAGGTTTGTGCCGTTCACCATGCTGTCTGCGGCAGTACGCTCGCCGATTACTCCCGAAAATTTCAAATTTGGACTCATCCGTCCAGAGCACTTTTTTCCAATCGTCAATCGACCATTTAACGTGTATTTTGGCCCAATTAAGTCTTTTGCGAATATTTTGTAGCCGCAGTAATGGTTTTTTGGCAGCAACTCGACAATACAATCCGATTTTATGCAATCGACGTGTCACTGTTGTGTCGGAGATTGGGTTCGGCAACGATTCATTGATATCAGCTGTGATATCTGGCACTGTTTTAAATCGAGAACGCTTGCTTATCATTTGTATCAGCCGATCATCACTTTCTGTGGTCTTTTTGGGGCGACCCGTTCGATTTTTGTCTGCATAACATCCAGTTTCAGCGTGTCTTTTCAAGGTTGTGAAGACTCCATTCTGTGAAACGCCCACTATTTTTGCTATTTGTCGCTGGGAATGGCCAGTTTTATGTAAAATAACGATTTGAGCACGCTTTTCTTTCGATATTTGTTGTGTACTAACTACTTAAAATCTAAAGAAACAGCTGGGGCACTCAAAATAATGGAATGGCCACCCCAGTCGCCGGACGCGAATCCCATTGAGCTGTTGTGGGATGAACTGGATAGAGAGGTGCGAAAACTACGTCCAACTAGCGCGAATCACCTATGGGAGTGTCTGAAGAGGGCTTGAGAACAAATAATAGTTCAAACGCTTCAAAAATTAGTCGAACGAATGCCGAGAGTCTGTGCAGCCATCATCAAATCTAAAGGAAACCATATTGATGAAAACCACCTGATTTGATGTTTTTCATTCTTCTTTTTTTTTTCGAAAAAAAACAGCAATTTTTGGCGAATATTATTTGTAGTTCATTTATATATAATGTTTTTTCAATGTATCATTTAAAATAAAACGGTCCAAGACCGACAAATAAGGCGACAAATACAAAAAACATGAAATTTTTCAACTGACCCCAAACTTTTGCAGGGTACTGTATGAACTTTTCCAACATTTTTGAAAATTACCCTTATTTTATTATATTATAAATTTATTATCTGTACCAGTATCTGCCTTTAGGCATTTAAAAATATAAAACAAAAATTGAACTAAAATGAAATGTTAATTAATAATATTTTAACAAATATCATATACAAATTTTTCCATCATTTCTGAAATTATATTATATTTATATTCATTGAAAAAATTGAATTAATTCCAAATAGAGGGGTAAATAATCAAAATGATATTTGTACAAATAATCTTCTTTAAATTTTTATAATTTTGACAATTTTTGGTTTTTAATTGTTTTATATTATAATCTGAAGAAGACCAAAGTGGTAACATGGTTACTGCTCGGAAGCAACAGTTTGAAGTTTGGAAGTGATACTGAAGCAACATTAAATTCCTACAATAGCTCCAATGAGAATCTCCCAATCCGAAGAAGGCATAATCTAAGCAGGCAAATAAAAACTAGCCTTCCGACAACAGAGGAAATTGGGAGAGCAATTAACACCCAGAAAAATGGCAAGGCTCCGGGAGCAGATATGCCGTTGAATGCTTCCAAGCGAATGGAAGCTGAAAATGTACCTAAATCTTGGAAGGAATCGGTAATTATCAAGATTCCGACAAATATGCTCAAATGGAGGGGTATCTCTCTCATGAATATGCTTAACCAGATCATAGTAAGCCGCATTTCCGAGCAACTCAACAACGTTCTACGTAGAAATCAAGCTGGCTTTCGCCCTCACAGATCTTGTATATATCTAATAAACTCTGTACGTATTATCGTGGAGCAATCGGAGGAATTCAACTCTACGTTATATTTAGTTTTCATAGATTTTCTGAAAGCATTTGACAGCTTTGATAGGGAAGCAATTAGGGAACTACATAGTTTTGGAATCAACTGAAAATTTAACCGTAAACTAGGAGATCTAGAATATGCGGATGATATTGTACTATTTTCTTCCCATCATTCGGAATTTCAATCCCAGTTAGATAGACTCGCCACAGAAGCCTCAAAAATTGGACCTAAAATCAACTGCGCAAAAACGAAAAGTTTGCGGGTTAAACCCACTAATACAAGCGCCCTTAGAATCATCAACTTGCATATTGAAAGCGTAGACAAATTCGAGTAGCTTGGAAACCAAATTACATCATCTGGAGGAGCATTGAACGATTTTGACGGCAGAATTCGAAAATCCAGAGCTGCCTATGGACAACTAAATAGATTTTGGCGAGAACCAAATATCCGTCGGTGTTGTATGGTTGTGAGACATTTTTCATAACCAGTATTATTGGAAAGAAGCCCCAAACATTTGTCAATCGATGTCTAGAAGCGTATTACGTATATGGTATTTATATTTCAATGGAAATTGAAATTCGCAAGTGCAAATATGGTTGGTTGGGTCACACGCATTAGGATGATATACCGCATGCAGTTCTGGAATGGAACCCCCAAGGCAATCGGTCCAGAGGCAGACCAAAAGTGACCTGGTGCAGTACGCTCAACCGGGAAATCTATCATCGAGTTACGCGCAAAGGCGCGAAACAGAGATCATTGGAAATCCCATGTTAATAACTTATGTGAATGACTACGTTTATAATTTTTTCAAATTATGAATATGCCCTTAATAATAATAATAATCTGTACCAGTGACTGCCTTTATTTTAATTAATTTGAATTTTTACAACATTTTTTAAATTTACCCTAAAAATTTACACTAAAATTGTATTAAATTAAAATGAATCGGTAAATCCTTTGGGCAATAATTTATTTGCGATTTCTGTTTTTTTTTTTAATATTAAAATTATTTGATATGAAGTTAGTACTCTCAAGCATCAATCTATAGTTTTAAGAAGTTGTTTAAGAAATTTAGAAGCTTTAATTTTTCTCTAATTTTCCGAACGAATTGTAATATTATTATTGTAAGCTTAACTTAATATTTTTAAAAACTAATTAAAAAAATTAAAAAATTAATTAATTAAAAAAATAAATGTTTTAGGATTCATGATTAAGAATAAAATGGAAAATATTTTTTTTAATGTGTTTCCTTATTGAAATTTTCCAAAAATGGTAAAAATTATTTAAAATGCGGAAATTTGAAATTTAAAAAAAATTATTAAAAAAAATTATTGTTAATTTTCGATGGACCTTCCAAATCGATTTATGTAATAAAAACTGCTAGCAAGAAACTTTTTTTAAAATTGATTATATTTATTATTTTATTTACAAAAATTGCTAACAGATTACAAAAAATTAAAAAAATAGTTTCGATGTTTTTTTTTTTATTTTTGGAATAACTGGATTTAACACTTTTACCTACCGTGGTGTGTCAAAAGACTTAAGTAAATATTATTCTCTTAATTTAATCATTTATCCAAAAAAAAAATTATTTATTTTAATTTTTCAAGAGCTATATATTGCTATAATAGGATACAAAAGCTATCTTAATTGATAAATGTTTAAAATAAAATAATAATGTTAAATCAAAACTTGGCAGATATCTTTTGAAACCTCTTGGGTGAGATAGTGTTAAATATCTAAATAAATAAATTATAAATAATTAGTTCATAAAAATTGTTTATATATTTGAAGCTTTTACGTCAAATATACCTCCATTTTTCTTCTATTAAAAGCGAATTTTTTTCCCGTATAATGTTCGTAAAATAAATTCGTATAATAAGTTTGAATATGTATAGGTATTTATTTCTTTTGAGAAATTTTTTAACTCAGCGTCACGCCAACAATTAAAATGGTTACAATTAATACTGCCCACCCTACTTTTCAGCCTACCCTCGCACAGCATTCCACACACGCACTCACATACACACACACATGTCAACACACACACTCTTTCTCTCTTACACTCTCATTTGTTGCTGCCACTAAAATGCCAATAAATTTCGTATGTTGTTGTTTTTTTTTTCTCTTTCTGTTCGTTTCTGTTGTTGGAGCTCAACAAATTTATTGCATACTTTTAAGCGCGCTTTATTCTTTTTATGACGCTTGTCGCTTGCTGCTTTTGTCGAGTATCCGTCGGATTTATTTATTTACTGCGCCCCTCGACCCTCTCTCCCTCCACCGCTCACCAGCTCTCACTTTGTGGATTTGTGTGAACTGATAAAAATAAAAGAAATAATTTTGACATGGCGTATGAGCAACAAAATGACAGGATATTATTCAATTGAATTCGTTTACATGCCTGAACTACATAATAAAAATGCCCTTTTATGCCACAGCGCACAAATTGAGCAATGGCGGGCAATGAGTTTCGTCGTACGCCTAGAACCAACTCCCAACCATATATAAATATGTATCTCATATGTACATATATGAAACATCTCTTTTGTATCTGTTTTTGTATATAGTTGTATCTGTCTGTCTGTCTGTTGGCTGTATTTACATGGACTCTTATTGTTTTTCCGCTACGCCAACATGCCACTGACAAGAATGTGGCATAGCGAGATAGCGCCGAGAGATATGTTTGTCAGATACTCAGATACTATACTATATGGTATATTTTTGGGGATATGTGTGGTTGAGTGTGCGGTTCCAGGATATTCGGCATATTCGGCTGCTGCTGCTTATTAAATGCGCATATTTCAGGCAATGCCAAATAACATGCAGCAGCAGCTTATCTGCCCTTGAGGGATTGAGTCCTTCCTACTCCCCCTTTTACTTTTACCGAGCTAATTTGCTAAATTGAAGTTCAGCGGATTCAGGCGCTTGTTTTGTGGTTTAGACAACAAACGAACAAGTTTTCTATAACAGAAAGTAGATAAGCTCTGTGGCACAAAGCTGTGACTGTGCCTCCTAAGAATTCCTTTAGATCTTTCGAAGCGAAATAAATTGCAAAAGTTGTTGAAAAGATTTTACTTAAAGTTCAAATAAAATGACTTTTTTAAAAATATTGCGGTAGCTGTCGGCATTTAATTTTTACGTATGATATTTTATTTAGTTTAAGAGGAATACGGCTCAGCGATACTTATAATCTAAATCCCTATAGCAATCAGAAGGTCCTGTTCTGCGCAGTACATTCGGCCGCCGAGGAAAGATTTTGATAATATTTTTTAGTATATCTTAAAACGTCTTCATCTGATCTCTGCTAGTTCTTAATAGGCCAAATCGGGCAACGAGAAGGATACAATGAAAGATGTCCTTGATATCTTGAGGCTAGAAATTCTTTATAGTGCCTATATAGTGTTTTTAATTAGTATATTTTTCGAAAATATATTTAATTATCTGCGCTGGTTTTGACCATAATACGACAACAAGGTGCTTGGTATTCCCAAAAAGGTTGTCTTTTATAATTTTTCGTAGAGTTCATATTGTCTATAAAGCTGGTTATATCCAATTTTAAGTATATTAAGTAATAAAGAATTTTGAATCTTAATTATCTGTGTTGAAATTCTTGGCACGCCAAAAAAGGACGTCTTTGATGTCTTCATTTTAAAGTCTTCGAAGAGTTCATAATGCCCACAAAGCTATTTATATCCTGCTTTTTCAAATGTCTAAGACTATCATCTTTAGTTTATTTTTTGTAAAATAGGTAAATTATCTGTGCTCATCCTTAGTAAGTTAGCGTAATTGTAAATACGCATAAGAAAGATGTCTTTGATAACATGCATCTTCAATTAGTCCTATTCTTTGGTAATATTTTCAATTATCTTCGCTAGTACTGACCAGAATGCTTCGGGTAATGATATGCTTAGCATGCCCAAGAATAATGTCTTTAATGCCTTGCTGTTAGAATTCTTTTTGTTTATAAAATTATTTATATCCAACTTTTTCATATATCTTAAAGAATCTTAAGTCACTCCTTATTTTCCAAGAAATGCTTAATTATTTGTGTCGATATTCTTAGCACGCCAAAGAAGAACGTCTTTGATGTCTTCTGTTACAAGTATTCGAAGAGTTCATAAGAGAGCTATTTATATCCTGTTTTTTTGTGTATCCAAAATTATCATCTTCAATCAGTTCCTTTTTTTCAAAATAACTTAAATCATATGTGCTCGGCCATGTCTAACTTTTCTGTTAGAATTCTTCGTAGAGTTTATATTGTCTATAAAACTAGTCCATGTCCAACTTTTTCATTTATCTTCTGAGATTCTTAGCTACTCAAATAAAGATGTCTTCAGTGAAAATTCTGTCTTTAATATCTTGAAATTAGAATTCTTCGTAGGGAACATAATGCCTACAAATCTGGTCATGTCTAGCTTTTTCAAATATCTTAAAGTTAGTTATATTTCACGCAAAATAAGTTAAATTATCTTTGCCGAGATTCTTAGAGAGATGCCTTTGTGTTGCTTTCCCAAATGTTCTTTTATCTTCAATTACCAGTCTATAGTCTAACCAAATTCTTCGCCATTTGGAAAATTCCGTAAATATGGACCTAATACCTTTTACACTGTAAATACGTTCCAGAAAAGAACTTGTTTAAAAGATGCATAAATAAAGAAATCCTTAAGCTGCAATGAAATTAATTTTAAAAGGAAAATTCCCAAAAAAAATATTTATTCCTAAAATATAATTCAATACCATGAAAGTGTTGAAAATGACCAAAAAAAGAAAAGCCCAAATGTAAACTTATTAGAGCTTTGGGGCTTTGTAGCAGTTGCAAGAGAAAAATGGACGAGTTGCGTTAGTCTATTAAAAACTGAAATCTTAACTACAAACCAAAATATTGTTTTATTTTTTTTACTGATAATGTTTCAGGAAACATCCAATAAAAAAATAAACTTTTTATATACCAGCTTAGCTTGTATATTTAATGAACTTTTTAAAAAAATTATTTTTTACTAAATGATTTCCAAAATATTATTTTATATTCCTTAAATCATTGCTCAAGTATTGAGATGAACAAGCCATCATCTTGTTCCTTCAATCTACTAATTATCTTAAGTCAGATAAGCAACATTAAATGCAAATATCTGAGCCTGGTCACATAAATGTTGCACTTTACTTTTAAGTCTTCTTAACGAATTTGCAATTTTAAATATAAAAAGTTGAGAAGATTTAAAGGCAAAATGAGTAAAGAAAAGTTTTAATTATTGCTTGTTTTTAGTAGGGGCCATAATTACTCTCAAGTATTAACCAAAATGTGCAAATAAAATTAATGAGATAATATTCCAGGAATTTTGTTAGTTTGGTTTACTTTAATAAATACTGGTACAAAATACGCGGAAACGAAGTGCTTTATTTAGAATACAGGTGGAGCATATAAGCTGAAGACAAAAGTTTTCCATGCTAATATTAAGTGAAAAAGAAATAATTTTGCATTCTTCCAATTGAGTCTTAAAATATTTTTTTATAAAATAATCCGCCCCACCAACAATTACTAGTTTAAGAAAGCTTATTTGTGTAGAGTGCTATTAAATGAAAGTTATTATTATAAATCATACAATACATTAAAAGTCTTAAGCAAATACTATATTCTACCATAAGCTGCTTTTGTAGAAATTTATTGAATTTTTCTAAAACCCGATATTCACTTTTAAGCCTTTCGTTTTTTAAATAAATTTTATTTATTGAAAAAACTCAGATTTTTCAATACATAACATTTTTATTTAGAAATTAAAAATATATTCAAACTTTTTTTAAATTTTTATATCGATGGCGATGGAAAAAATGGCTGTATATTGTATTATTTAATGATCGAATTATTTTTTAATTAATTTATATAATTACAAAGTGGAAGTTCTAAGTTATAAAGAATTGTAGCCAGAGCAACGTAGGCCTTCATGTTGGTATTAATTTTTTCTATTGTATTAAGAAAATTTTGTTCCCTTATAGCCTTCAGTGCCAACTACTTCAGCGAAACTCCCTTACCACTTGAATTTACTTAAGAAATCCAATTATCAGGAATGATAGTTGTTTTTTAAAGACTATATTTTTTTTAAATTCTTTAAATTTTACCAAATTTGATTCAGAATTATAAATTTTTCAAATTATTTAATGGCTTTATAGATGTTAAAGAAAAGTAACGTTAAAAGGCTAACTTTATCAGTGTTGCATAAAGTTATTTATCTTCAGCTAATTTATACCTGTTTCAGCTTATTAAAATTTTCTGTTGAAGAACTTCAGTCATTTTCTACAGAATACAATTTTTCGAATTCTTTGAAATTTAACTAAATTCGACGCAAATTTAATGATTTACCAAATTATTGAACGGCTTACCATATGTTTATGAAAAATCAAGTAATTAGGCTAACTACTGTTGTATTATGTTTATTATCTTCAAACTATTTTATATTGGTTTCAACTTAATAAAATTTATTTTCCTTTGAAGAACTCCAGTCTTTTTTTACAGAATACATTATTTTTTAAAACTGCAAATTTTAACAAATTCAACGCTGATTTGTTTATTATTATTATTTTATGGCTTTATAATGTTTTTTATCATTTAACTATTTTATGTTAGTTTGAACTTAATAAAATGTATTTTTTATTGACAATATCCAATATCTTTCCAACGAAAATGATTTTTTCTCTTTATGCCGAGCTTTATTTTAAGTCTATTTAAAAAAGATTTTCATTTGGATTTCAATTTCTAATTTCATTAAAAATAATTTTTTTTGATTTTAATACGACTATTTCATTATAAAAATAATTCTTAGAATCTCTTTAAGCCAGTTTCAGGTAAAATATTAACTGACAACTTTTTATTCTCATATAACCCAAAAAGCTTTCAACGAGTTTTCGACATTTTGTTCATCTTCTATCGCGTCAAACCCGACGTGAGTTTAGTCCTGTATCCCTCGTCTCGAATCTTTCCTGTTTTCCGCTTTATTTTTTCAGTAGCGAATTATTGACATACAGCTTTGATAAGTTGCACAACAAAATTTAATTTGCAACAATTGGCTTAAAAATTATTATCTCGATTCAAACATAATCTTTTAATAAAAGTCACAGATAATTTCACAGGAAATTATCAAATTTTTTTTTGAAAACAGAGGAAATATGAGAAATTATGGAAAAATGTGAAATTCTGGTATTGCTTTCTGCGAATTATTGGAGATTTGATAAAAAGATATATAAAAACTTATAGAATATTGAAATTCTTCATAGGCCAGCAAATAAGTTAACGCGAATAATCGTCTCATGATAAAATAAGCCTATACAAATGTATATACTGGGTTTTCACTTTTTTTCGTTTTACCCAAAATAAATTTTAATTTAAAAGAGTACCTTAAACATATTGAAAATTTTTGAAGTTCATGACTTTAAGAAGTAAAGCAAATGTTTTTGGTATGGAATTCTGGTGCCATTTATTATGAAAGATAAGATCGAAAGACGAATAAAAAAATATAGAATATTGATGGGCCTGTAAATAATTTGTCTATGAATCTTCTAGACAATAGAAACATAGCTATGCGATCTTATGGAAAAAGCTTTAACAAAAGAATGGACCGGGTTTTTAAATTTTTGTCCTTTTATTAGAAATACATTTTAGTTTAAGAGAGTAAATCAAACATGGGAATATTCAAATGTTAGCAAATGTTTCTGGTATGGAACTCCGCTGTGCCATTTATCAGAATTAAAGTAGAAAGACACATTTAACAGAAGAAGAACGTTTTAACTCTAAAAAGTCATTTAGCAGAAAATGGATTTAAAGTTTTCAATAGGCCCCACAATTTCAAAAAATATTCGTTGAAATAAATAGAATGAATTAACAGCATATTCTTTTGTAATACGGAAAGTATTTATGATATCAATATGAAATTTTTTCAGAATTTCAAGTTTTTATAACGAATAAATCTGCATTATTATCTCAAAAAACATTTTGTGAGCTATGACACTCTTCTTTTAAATTAGCGATATATTGATATTCATTATAGGTCTGTAATTAAATCGGCTATGAGTAGACTATCTTATGTGCTTCTGGAATTAATATTTTTAATATGGTTTTTATACCTTAAATTAAGTTTAATAGTTGGTTGAAATTTAATCAATACTATTAATTTCGATAAAACATTTTTTGTAATCCCAGCAAATCCCAAATAAATATGCTACACTATTTTACATCTTTTCTAAATATGCTTAAAAAATTATAAAACTCTTAATTTCTCACAAAAACTAAAGCTGCAATTTTTTTTAAAGCTATGGAATCAGTTCCCATTCAACTCAGTACAAAATCGAATTTCTATGACTTCTCTGGCTTCAACAAAAAATATCTGTCAGAGTTCAAACAAAAAACAGATAGATAGATAGACTTTCTGGTCCAGTTAGTATCAACAAGCAAGGCTCTAATGATTATGCAAAGCTTCCAACTATTCAAACAGCTTCGATAAGGATATGTCATGTGAGTTGTGCATTAGTTGGATGTCATAGTAAAAAAAATGTATCTCACAGATACTTTATGCTAAGCGCTGACTTTTGTTGTCAGAGAGCAGCAAACTAAATGCAACTCATTACAGTGCAATACACGGCAAAGCTCAACATTTTTTTTCCAAGGATTGTGCAGGAATCTGCTCTGTATGGCAAAAGGCGAAGAAAGGTGCTTGAACAAATGCATGAGCTGCACTTCAGAGTACGCACACACACACACACACACACACACGGCAAATACGTACACACAGATACTATTTTTTTTATTTGTGTAGTTCGAGGGAGTTGGAAGGAAGCTTACCTTGTGCATACGTCCACTTCAGCAGGAAAACGATGAATACGAAACGTAAATCCATTTTACAATTTTTTACAGTATTTCGCCTTAAGATAAAATGGCTAAAAAAGCGTAGCAAAGGCATTTATTTGGTTTTAACACACACAGAAACACATATATATGTATATGTAGTGGTATATAGTGCATGTATTGTATGCTGGTGTGCGTTGCTTTTGCTCTTGGGCGTTCCTTGTTCCTTGCAGTTGTATTCTATTTTATGCGAATTTATTTTATTTTTGCCCGTTTAACGTTTCTTTTTTCGACAATCTCAACTTTATCGCTGGGAATTGCTTGCAACTGGCAGCATTGACCGAATCCCTCTCTCTCTCTATATATACTCTATATATTGCCTTTACATAAAAGCCCTTAAATAAGTCGACGTTTGAGCTGCATTTCTATTGTAAATTGCACATGGCGGCGGTGGCAGAGGCGGCTTTGCCAGCAGCCAAGCCACTTTAGGTAAATACTTCCGTTTCCGGAACACACACACAAACATTTAACACACTTGGCAGGATCTGCTGCTGCTGCTGTGACGTCTGCGACTTGTCGGTCGCCCCTCGTTAAGCACGCACATTGTTGTTGGGTGCTGCCCACTTGCTACTCAGCTACGACGCGTCACAAATCAATTAGCAAACGCCGCACAAATTAATGGACACGAGTTAATTGAGCCCGAAAAAAGGATGCAACACACACACACGGACACTCGCACACTCACACAGAGAGATCCTGTCGAGCACGTATGTTCAACACCGTGTAATCGTTGTATTAAATCAAATGCGGCATGTGGCATGCGGCTTGTTGTCCCACTGTTTGTTTATGCCACAGCAACAAATACAACAACAACTACGTCACGAACGCCGTTTGCATTAATACCGTTATTTATACGCTCTCTTCTTTGCGCGCTTTTAAACCGTTAGCGGCAGTAACCAAAACTCAACTGAACGTCCCGTTAGCCAAACGACATGGCGCCCAACTACAGTTATTTTGTAACGGCGCGTGGTGAGTTTTTCGTTTGCCTATCGGCTCGTCATCGTTGTCGTATACAAAATGGTGGTGAGTTTTTAACTTCGTTTTTCCTTGCAAAAATAATTCGGAGTTAGGCGCGAGAGAGCGCTCCTCTCTCTCTCTCCCGCTCTCTGTGTTGGCTTGTTTTGCAAATTCCTTTGGGCGCTTTGGAAACAGCTGTTTTGGTGTAAAACTCCAGCAGCTCCAATAGCAATGAGCTGGGACTAAACTGGACAGGACTTTAATAATTAAGACTGAAGTTGTCATTAAAGCAAAGGAGCTTCAAATGACAAAACCGTTCTAGTTAAAGCAAAATTTCTTCACATATTTTTAGTGAATGGTTTTCGATTAAACCTTTTAGAACCCATTTAAAATGGGTGGACTTCAGAAATATACTAGCTTAGAATTATCTTAGTATAGCCACAAATAGTTATAGAACAAAATTTTGAGGCAATTAGCGCCTCACTCTCAAGTAGATAAAAGCCGCTCTGTCATTGTAGGTATTAATAAACATATTTTTTTCTTTTTCTCTACATATATTTAGTAGAAAATGCTCTTTAATGGTACTGAATAATTAATGTTCGATAAAAAAGAACTACGTATGAACTTTTTAAAACAATTTTTTTTTAACTTTAGTTTAAGCTTCTTTTTTATTTTTAATAATAATAATATTTATTAAGAATGTAAAGAAAGTGTGTATTTTGCTATGTGATAAATAATCTGTAATGGATAAGATTTTTAAGATCTTGTATGTGGCTTTATAATTTTGAAAGCTATAAAAATCGTTTATTCAGAAATAAACGGCCGTACCCAAATTACGTGACTCGTTCAGGGGAGAAATGGTCATAATAAAACAACGCTTAGTCACTCAACTGAGGGTTAAAGGGGTCTATGCTTATGTCAGGTATATATGTGGTTCCAGAAATAATAAACCTTTTATTACTTATTTTTTCATCAATTTCCCAATTTTTCAACTATTTTCGTATATGTTATGGTTTCTCACCGAGAGGGGGAGTAGTTCAAACACTGTAAAAATTGGGACACGTATTTTAGGTATGGCTCCTAAGCAACCTCCTATTGCAAAAGAAATTCTATGCGGAAAATATAAATGGTTAGGCCATACTTGCAGAAAGGTTTTAGACTTCAATTCCCAAGACAGCCGTAGATTAGGTCGCCCGCGTAACATCTGGAAGAGGCAAATTGAAGCCAAACGGAAAAGCTCCGGAAAAAATTGGAGTGAGTATAAGCAAATAGTTCTAGACAAGGTTCAAGGAATGCGCCCTACGTTCCCCCCAAGGAATTAAAATGGATTAAAAATATATAATAATCATTTTCTTTTAAATGTGTGTTCTTGTTTAAAAAAATATTATAAAATATTAAAATTTTTTTAAATTCTCCAATCTAACTAACATTCTTATAATAGAATTCGGTTAAGCAAATCGGTTTCTTCACAGCATATGCTATAATGGATTATGGATATGTGAATACTCAATCCAAGGCCCAGATTTGCACTTAATATCCTAGAATAGCTTATAGCTTTAATATTACTATAAAATTAAGAAATACTGAACGGAATAATACGGTTTTTTGAAGATAATTTTTATTTCTCCGTGTTTTTGATTATAATTTTCTCCACAACTAATAATAAATATTACATAATCTCGACTGCGAATATTTTTACAGCAATGTTAATATTAAAGTAGAAAAGTTATTAAAATCCCGAACTCTTGGCATGAGCATATTATAACACATTCCGTAATATTAAATTTTTAATAATTGCACATTTGTGCAGTAAATTGAATTGAACAGAATTAAATTAAAATACTGAAAAACCGAAAAATTAAGGAATAAATGTGGGAATATACTGAATATAAATTTTATTTTATTTATTTTTAAGTCATTGTAAAAATTTGATTAGGGTATATAAAGTTATTTTTAACAGCCACAAATCACATATAAAATTAATATTAAGGCTAAAAAATTTTTGAGAAAAAACAATTTTATTTTTATAAAAAATGTAACGTTCAATTAAAATTTATTTTAAATGGCGCTATTTTTAATTCAAAAATTCTCTTCTGAATACTTTAAACTACAAAAATAGCTTCAAAAATAAATTTTAAAAACCAATACATTGTACAAAAACATAATGTTCAAGTTAATTTTATTTTTTATGACGGTTTTTTTTTTTGTTTATTTAAAGCCTTTCTTCTGAGTTAATAATCTTCCTTTCAACTCAATTTTATTTTAAATGAGTTATAGTTAGTTATATATAAATGAGTTGAATAGTTATTTATATTACTATAAATAAAAAAACTTATAAAAATAAAAAAATAATAATAAAAATAAAAATTAATAAAAAAATCTTAATATATTAGATTTTATATAAATTTTAAAAATATTTAAAATTTAATCCATATAATGTAATTTAATTTTATTTTAAATGACGGTTTTGCTTTATTTACTTAAGCTTTTCTTTTCAGAAACTAATTTTCGGTTGAATTCAATTTTATTTTAAATGACGCTACTTTTTAGATTTATTTCAAGCTTTTCTTCTGAATAACTAATCGTGAATTTAAATTAAAAAATATATTATTAAAACTATTATTAAAAAATAATTTAAAATTCAAGTATTTTTCTCATCTATTTTGTTTTAAAAGACATTTTCAGATTGATTTCAAGGTTTTCTTCTGATTAACTAACCTTAAATTAAAATTGAAAAAAAATAAATTAGAAAAATCCAATTTATTATACTAAAATAATGTTCAATTGATTTTATTTTAAATTATGTTTTTTTTTTAAATTTATTTAAAGCGTTTTTTCTAAGTAAATAATCTTGTGTTTAATTCAATTTTATTTTATTTTAAATTAAATAAATAATATACCAAATAGTGGTAATATACTAAATAAAAAATTTTCCAAAATACTAAAAAGAAAAAAAAACTAAAAATAAATAAAAAAATGTTAAATATAGCATTTAGAATAAATTAGAAATTCCCCATTATTATTAGTGTTCACTATTTTTATTAAAATTAAAAAATATAAAAGTACTAAAATATTAAGTTAAATTTAATTTTATTTTGAATTGATAGCTTTTTTATATTTGATTTATGCTTTTCTTCTAACTAACAAATCATAGATTAAAATTAATAATAAAAATTACATAAATAATTAAAATATATTCTATAAAGCTGTTTAACTTCAATTTAGGAAAAAATTTTAAATTAAATTTTAAAAAATAAACTTTATAGAATTTAAAATAAATGTTTCCTTATTAATTTATTTTTTCATAATTCTAATAAACAAGTAGACTTTTAAAGGCATAGCTGCTACATTCTCAACTATTCTAAGAATTTTTTAATATCCTTTAACTAACAATTAACTATTTCTATGTATTCGATAAATTTAACTAATTCATTAATTGTTCATTTTATTAAATTGTATATAAAATGCTTATGATATATATTACTTTCATTGGAAATAAACCAATACTTACGAGCTTATAAAAGAATATTCATTAAATAAAATTAATCGCTGCATATCAAAAATAATTTTGTGTGCGATAGCGAAATTAAATATTAAACAAGCAAATAAAAATATACCCACATAATTCTTTTTGCTTATCCTATCCATAAATCATAAAAGTCTTGTATCTGCCGCGAGTAGGCTATATTTATATCTGCCCAATTCAATTTTTCTCAGAATTCTACCTAACTTTACCCGCATTCCGTCTATTTCCAAGAACAATCTAATCATGCTCATCATAACTACAGTTTACATACTTAAGACACTTAAATCTCATCTCGGTTCGGCTTTGTTTATTATCAACTCCATTGCCAAAACATTTGTTGCTGAATTTACCGGCAAAAATGTTGAGTTTGCGCAGAAATTTTTCGGAGTCCGAATTCCGACGCTGCTCTGCGCTCTCCTGTTGGCAAAGAGCGCCAGAGAACTCGCTCAGCTGAGAGAACAAATTCTCTTGCTTGAAAGTAACGAGTAAAATATTTGAATTATTGCAAAAAGACCGTTAAATGCCTTTGCATGGATATCAGCATTCAAAGGACTTTTGAGACTTCTTTTTTAATACTTCTGAAAAATTTGTAAATATTTATTCAACTAGGAAATTTTTTCACTTTTATTTATAATACATATATTTACTTATATTTAATATTTACAATTTGGATTAATATGATTTTACCTGATTAACGAATTAATGCATGTTATCTTAGTGAAAATATTTCTATATCACAGGTAACGAGTAAACAAGATTTCTCCTATAAATATAATCATTTTTTTTGGATCTAAATCAAATTGTACGGAATTCAATTAGGCTATAGTGATAAAATATAAAATTTTGTATGGATTTTTTTTATGCTACATTTTATGAGTGGCTTCGAATTGATTTTATTTCATCTTAACTAAAAAGTGCTTTTCAAATTCCAAAATTGTCAAAAAAAAAAAAATAAATAAATAAAAAAAATTACGTATACCTTGCAATTTTTTTAACTTATTTATATTTCATATAATACTATTGTAAATCTTTGAATAGTCAATTATTGGCTCAACTTACTTATTTCAATCGGCCCTATGGGAGCTATATAATATAGTCAACCGATGTTATTCAAATTTGTTACAGTGCTTAAGTACTCTAAAAAACTTCTGAATTCAGAATCTGGTTACGATATCTTTATTAACAAACGAAAAATAACAAATTTTCTATAAGTAGAGTTATTTTGGCCGATTGGTTCTATGGGAGCTATATGGTATGGTCAACCGATTTTTATCAAATTTGGTACAGTGCTTCGGAACTAAAAAAAAACTTTTCCGAATGCTAAATTTGGTTACGATATCTTCATAAACAAACGAATGAATACATCTAAAACTTCTGTTTTTTTCGAGGTCGTCTGAAACACCCCTATGGGAGATATATAATTTAACCCCGAAATCAAACAATAAAATAAACCTGTCTCCAATGGAATAATATGGGATTTAATTTAAATTTCACAAATTTTTATTTTTTTAAATTAATTTATTAAAAGAAATTTCACTTCTTTTTTTAATTCAAGTTTTCAATAAGACGCTTTAAAAAATCTTCACACTTTAATAAAATTTAAATTAAAAATAGTTTAAAATCACAATTATTTTTTTAAGCGCATTTTTAACTCGTCTTTTCAATTTGAATCTGATCAATATTTTTATGGTAAAAACGACAATTTTTTATTTGTCTTATAAAATTATAAAATATAATTTTTTTAACCTATTATCTGGATGCCTGCATTTTAAGCAATTTACCTTTAGTTTTTAAGCTAAATTGTAACTATTATTATAAATAAATACTTTTTTTTTGTTTTCCATTTTTGGCATTTTTTTTTATATTATTCAGAATATAAATTTATTTTTTATAAAATAAAAATAGTTTTCAGTTGAAAATTATGTTTTTTTTTTTTTGTATCTTTGATTAGATGGTATTTTGTATGATAAAGTATTTGGAAATTTATATTCTATGTGAGGTACTCATTAGTTGGGTTAGTTGTAATGTTTGCTTTGAAACAATTTCTAAAGAGTAGTGTAGAGATGCGACGTCATCTGATATGGTTTCGATATGCAATATAGAGAGAGAGCTAGAGATCTGTTTTTAATCTTATGTATAAAAAAAATAGCGTACGTCAAGTCGGGCGCGGACGACTTTAGGATACCCTGTACCACTAGCTTGCAATAAAATCCGGTTCCTTCACAAAAAACCAAAAACAGAAGAATTTATAAGCAAAAATTTTTTTTTTGACCAATCGTTCCTATGGGAGCTATATGATATAGTCAACTGATTTCAATAAAATTTGACACAGTTCTTAAATACCTTAAAAAAGATCGGAATGCCGAATTAAGTGCAAATATCTTTACAAACAAACGAAACACATCGAATTTTGTATAAAAAACGTTTTTTTGGACCGATTGGTCCTATGGGAGCTGTTGATCTAGTCAACAGATTTGGATTAAATTCAGTACAGTGCTTAGAACTAAAAAAAACTTACGAATGTCAAATTTGGTCCCAATATCTTAATAAACAAACGAAACACAACAAATTTTGTTCAAAAATCAATTTTTTGAAAGATCGGACCTATGGGAGCTATATGATATAGTCAACCGATTTTGTTCAAATTTGGCACATTGCTTAAGTGGTCTAAAAAATTTCCAAACGCCAAATCTGGTTAGGATATCTTTATTAAAAAACGAAATATAGCGAATTTTTCTTTAAAAAAGTTATTTTGGCCGATCGGTCCTATGGGAGCTATATGATATAGTCAACCGATTTTGATCAAATTTGGTGCAGTGATTGGGAACTATAAAAAGCTTTCGAATACTAATACCAATACCGATTTTGTAGAGAATTTTTTGCATTACAGTTATTTAGAGCATTGGGAATTTTTAAAAATACTGGTAATATGTTATTTGCAAAAAGCTGATTTTTGTAACCTTTGACCTTAAATATCTGGAGACAGGGTCATGATACTCATTGGTACTTTTGAAATGCATCTTAAAATGTCAAAACCATTATTCATCTCAAGTTTGAACTTATTATCTTTCAATTCGGAAAAGTTATGCTTTTGTGTCATTTTTCGATGACTGTTTTCTATGGCGAAAATGCGAGGTGCCAGCACAAAAATAAGCCTAACTTCTACAGTTTTACGAGTTACACTCTTTTTATTTTTGCGTCTTTTTCAGCGAATTTCCACGCATAAAATGACATTCACACTTTTTTTCAAAAGTGGGATAACACTTTTAAATTGTTAAATTTAAAATTTAAAATGATAAAAAATTAAAAAAAAAAATTTTTTTTTCAAAAATTCCATTTTATTTTTTTTAAATTTAATATTTTATCTGTCATGGTAAAAAATTCGTGTCAATATCTTTATTCGTTTAGAAGATATGGCTTATCAAAAAATAGTCCAAAAATGAAAAAACCGATATTGAGTTATCGATAACTCCGATAAATAATCGGAATTATGCTATAAAATTGGGCGTGGTTTCTAATGGCTAGCAGCTCTACCAACTGTGTAAAAATCATCAAAATCGGAGAAGGTCGCCAAAAAAGTGGCCCGCTTCACTTATTTTCGCCGATATATAATATAATTGTGCCTATGATTCACAACGTGTTTAAACAAGCAATGTTATAATACATCACATTTTTATATGAATGTAATTCCATTGAAAGTTAAGCTTTTTTGTAATTTTTTATATATTAATTTTATCAAATTTTTTGATTGTGCATGGTTTTTATTGGATAATTTTTACGATTACTTTTAGAATGAATATTTAAAAAAAAAAAGGAACGATTTCTCGATGATAGTAAAATCTTGTGACGTAAGCATTTATATATAGCACCAAATGACTGGACATATAGTTTTTATATGGAACAATTTTTCTTAAATTTTAACGGTTATCATTACTGGTTTCAGCTTTTATAAATATTTTAATTTTGTCGATGAGATCCTTTAATTGATCTACTACGGTGTGTGCAACATCAAATTTTTTTTAATTATTATTGTTTATCCCTTGACCACAAATTAATTGCGTATAAACTGCATTTATCGTTACTTAGCTTTGAATGTTAATAAAAAGTTAAAAATTTTGTTTAATTATAATAATATACTCTAAAGATTCCTGTCAATTCCTGCTTTATGTTTACAGCAGGCAACAGTTGCTGTTGCTCCGTTGGAGCACTATTTATGTGAGACGCGAAGCAACTCGTGTAAAGACCAGTGCCGATATTGTGGAAGGTCTTAAAAACACTGTCCACACTTTCCATAAATTCTTCCAAGTTACGGAATTAAGATTCCTCCACTTTTGTTTTCAGCAGATTCCAATGCTTCTGAAAGAAATCTCGGTGAGTTTCTTCTTCAATCGCACTCGTGTGGTAGAAAAGCTTTGCCAGATGGTCATGGCAGGCAACCTGCGTCTCATTTGTTTTTGCGAGTACCATATTGGGTACACCTTCTGAGGTCATTTGGGTGGTCTATTAAGGCACATAACCTGTGTGAAGTTCTAGTATAAAGTGTTAAACAAAAAATAAATTTTGTTTTTTTTTTAATAATTTCTTTTAATCTCAATCTTTCAATCATTCTTTTGTTTTTAGATAGCAAAAATGTGGAACTGGTTTCGCAGATTGACGAATTTTGTTTCGCGGGAGGGAGCTGAGCCAGAGGCCGTTCCGGAGAATTCAGACGTTGAGACGCCGAATAAAGAGGAGAATTCTGCCTTTTCCAAATTCGAAAACTGGCTGCACAAAGAATCGGAGAAGCCCGAAAGAAGAAGAGAATATAGAGCGCATTCCGAAGAAAACTCATAAAGTAAAGCACAATTTCAATAATATTTATACCTGGCATTTTAAAATGCTAACAATTTAAAAAAATAAAAATGAATACATAGACCGCCTTGACCATATCGGGATTCCAAGCAGAAGATTACGCATGACCCAACTGTAACTGACATCGTTACACAATAGAAAAACTACAAAATAAAACTAAGAAACAATAAAAATACAAAAAAATTTCACAATATATATACTTGAAAAATCTCGTCTTATGCCATATGCTGCTTTAACTTGTTGTGAATTATAAACAGCTATCGGCAAAAAATGTGTCCAAGCCAAAATGGTTACTACTATAACAAATTGCTATAATTTATCTATTGCTCCTAAACTTAAATATTTCCCAGCCAAGCTTTTCCCCAATGTGGCCCAAAATTATCGAAACAAATTGCAAGTGCTTATTATAAATAGATAGTTGGGTACATAATATTATAATAAAGATAACTACCAATTATGTTTTGGCATATAACAAAAATAAATCATATTTTATATTGTAATAATCTGCGCATTATGGAGCAATCCAAAGAAGTAAATGTGGCTTTGGACATTTTCAAAAAGCTCCCAGCACTAATCGATCAGATAAAATTCGCAAAACAACGTAAAATTAACGCAGAAGCTATGATAAAGATTTTTACCATTACTGGCGCGATAATTTGTCTAATTGTGGCTAATGTGTGGTGTCTACATTCAAGACTATTTATATTATTTTAAACATTGTTGGTCTTACTTAAACATTTTGAGAATTTTTCGACTTATTTAATAATACTTTTTTAATGTTGAAAATTTTACTATGCTAAAAAAATATTTTAAAAATCCCATCTCCATTGCGTCTTATTGCCCGATTAGTTTGCTGCCGGTATTCGCGAAAATTTTTGAAAGAATCTTTTTGAGCAGAGTTTTCTCATTTTTCAGCGTGACGACCCAAGTTCCAGCGCATCAATTCGGTTTTCGTCCAAAACATGGCACGCCTGAGCAAACTCACAGAGTGGTGCAACACATCTTAGACTCTTAGACTTGAATCGTCGCTACTGCATGGCTGCATTTTTGGATGTCAAGCAGGCTTTTGACAGAGTATGGCACGCAGGGTTACTACAAAAACTTAAATCTGCCCTTCCTGCTCCTCATTATGAAATCATAAAATCATTTCTTGAAAATCGATCTTTCAAAGTTATGGTGAAAGGTGAACTCTCGGGGCAACGGACCATTAAAGCTGGAGCTCCGCAAGGTAGCGTTCTATCTCCATTTTTATTCCACCATTTTTACTATGGACATGCCGAGCTCGACGGGCAGTTCTGAGCTTATAACGGCAACGTATGCTGCCGACAATACTATTCTTTCGTCTTCCTCCAGCGTTCAAATGGCTGCTGATACCTTACAGAACCAACTGGACATTATAGCAACTTGGGCGAAACGCTGGAACATCCAGCTTAATGGTGACAAATCTTCCAGCGTTTTACTCTCGTTAAGGAAAGACCCAAGTCCTGCGCTTACTTTAAATAGAGAGATAATTCCAATAAAAACATCACACCCGTGTCTCGGAATTCACCTCGACAAAAAATTGTGTTGGAGGGACCATATTAAAATAATAACAGCAAGATGTAGAACCAAACTTGGCAAAATGGAGTGGCTGCTTGGTAGAAATAGCAAGCTATCTTTGGATAATAAAATAATTCTTTATAAGAGTTTAATTCTGCCAACTTGGTCTTATGGCATTCAAATCTGGGGAACAGCTGCCAAGTCAAATATTAAAAAAATCCAAATTTTACAAAACAAAACTTTGCGCAAAATTGCAGATGCCCCGGTATATCCGAAATCGAAACCTTCACAAGGATCTAGGCATTCCCTATGTGGCTGATGTATTGAATAAACTTAGCGATCGCATAAGGAACCATCCGAACTCGCTTGTATGTGCCCTGGCCGGTCACAGACCAAAAAGACGCCTAAAACGCCTTCATCCAAACGACCTTAGAAGGCGTGTCATATCATAGTGTCTACTTGATTTTTATAAATATTGTATTATATATATAATGATACCACACAAAAGGTTTCTTTAAGTGTATAGTGACTTACTTTTCATAAATGTTGGATTATAACCCATAAAATCAAAGGGTTGTTTTCCAATAATAAATATTCGAGAAAATAACTTTTAGATTGATGGAAAAATAGAAAACCAAATGGACCTATATTGTTATGGAATAGTCCTACGAATGCTGACAATTATGTTGAAAAAAGTTGTTGAGAGAAAGTTTTAACTTCAAACGCCTTGAAATTGATATAATAGTGTGGCCAGATTAGCAATAATGATGTTTGTGCCAATTATTTCTCTAGTCTTCCGGAGAGAAAAAAATTTACGCTAGAAACTCTTATCAAAGGAAGAACAGGAGCGGGTATCTTCTCGGAAGAGCTCGCATCACGGCTCTCATTTCGTCTGGTACAAACTTTGGATATCAGTCCGATGAACGTGTCATCGGCCGCTATCAAGGCGCTGCCATCGCACATTATCAAGATTAAACTTATTTGTAACCTTCAAAAAGTACTTCCTAGCTTATATGCTAAAATAGAAAAGGAAATCATCTCTAGAGCTCCAAAAGTACTTCCTAGCTTATATGCTAAAATAGAAGAAGGAAATCATCTCTAGAGCTCAAAGGAGTAAACCATATTTGTTTAATTCGTGCTCCTAAAAAACATTTTCTCCTTCAGAAAACTATTATTAAACCTTACACGCTTGTTGCTCGAAACTACTTTCAACTTTTCCTTGCCAATATTTCAAATTAAAACTCTGATAATACCTTTTACATACATATATATTTGAAGTGAAGAAGCAGCTCTAATGGCTTCACTTGTTAAATGACAAACTCTCGTGTAATTAACTTTCTAGGATTCACCACGACTCGAAATTGGCCTCGTAGCTTGTGGTTCGGTTCCTTTCAATTGCCCCCAACGGCCTCAATCGTTGGCTTTCAGCTACATAAACAACAATTAAAACGTAACAAATTACACGTTGATACACTTTACAGTGACCGCTCCCAGCTGCTCTATACTCTTCCTCTCTATATACACTCTCTCTCCTATATATACTATATGTATTATTTTTTCTTCTTCAATTATTTCCGATTATTGCAACGTTGGCCAAAGCGAGTGGGTCGTTTCAAATCCATGTTAATTGCTATTTTGCCAAGCTGCCAAGTAGACGCCCTCGAGTCATCCCTGGTAGATTCTTCTTTCCTCCTCTATCTAGAGCTTTAAAATCCTTGGTAGAAAAATAACAACCTGAGGTCAGAAACTGATTTTCCATTCATTTTACAGCAAAAGCAACAACTACCGCAAGCTATGATAGCTTTTGTTGTTGTTGTCCTAATATACTGTTTGGCCAAGAAGGAAGCAAGTGAAACAGAGAGCGCGATGAAGGGAAGTAGACAAGCAAAAAAGCGAAAAATAAAAAAAATTACACAGACGACCCAGTAAGTAAGTTTCAGACGCCCTCGATTCTTTTGCCTTGCCGGACAAACCGTAGAAGATAAACTGCAATCGAAGGACGTTGACTGAATGATAAATTACACTTGACAATAGCTGCCAACGTGCAAGAGTGTGGGAGTGTATGTGTGTCCTGAGTGTGTGTGAGTGTTGTGTGTGATTGTCTCTCTCACTCTCTTTATGTAATCGCATATGTATATATTTAGTATACTATATACGAGGGCAGGCTGATAAGAAAGGGACCTTGCAGGGAAGACACCAAACGAAATCGCTCAATTCTTTTAAAGACTCTGAAATAAAAACTTTCGGGTGGTTCTAGTAAAAGCAATATAGAGAGACAGCTGTGGATGTCATTCTAAACCTAGAATCAGTGGTCACCTTCCTAGAGTTTAATGCAGCCAGAAGCGCAGCCACACTTCGGGCATTGAATCTTCTTGTGTCTTTAAAGGTCACAGAATCTTCTGTTGCCCTCAACTTAGGGCCACCGCAGTGTCCTACGAACGTAAGGCAATGTGATTGATATTCTGCGGTTCAGAACTGGAAGGATAAGTTTCTTGGTGTCTTTCCAAGAGAAGATTGAATGCCAAAACTCCCACCACAAGGAACACAGGTGCGGCTGCCTTCTCGAAAGTGCTTGCATCACGGCTCTCATTCCGTCTTCCAAATTGGGACAGTGTGTTTCAGGCTGAGACATACGCGGTGTGGTAAGCGGCAAAGCTGATACAAACTTTGAATGTCAGTCCGATGAACGTGTCAAGCCGCTATCGAGGCTCTGTTATCGCACACTATAAAGAATAAACTTATTCGTAACACCAAATCCAGCACCACTCGATCACCCTCTGCTGATCTCTCTGGGATGCTTGGAAACGTGGGAGCGGACGAGTGTACTAGATATGGCCTCATATGTTACGGATATATCAAGACCTCTACAAGATGTAGTTTCAGAGATTACGAATCTCGTCAGGTCAGATGCAGATTGGCAATGGCACACCGTGTCTGGCTCTCCCGACCACTTTAACCAAGATACAAGCGGAAGCGATCCTCCGAACTCCAGCGATTGAAGAAGGGCAGGACTAGATGATGTAACGAGGCACTGTGCCATAAGCCTTCTAGCTGAGAGGATGCATGTCCCCCAAAATGATTTCTATCCCAGCTGCGGGGAGGAAGAAATAGAGGAGGAGAGGAGGAGGAAGAGATAGAAAGAATCCAACACCTCCTGGGTGAATAGCCTGCACTTCTTAGGAAACACACTCATAATCTGGGAAAGCCGTTATTTGAAAACCTGGGCATTCTGGCCTAAATCCGATCAGGCTCTTTCTATCTAGTCCTTGAAATGGTCCCATATAGCAAGACCTCTATACTTTCAGAGATTACGAAGATAGTCAGATCCGAGGCAGAACGACAATGGGACACCGTGTCCGGCTGTCACATCTACCGAGCAGCGATTCCACAAGAGCGCGACTGGGAGGGTGAGGGAGTTATAAGGGCCCAGTGCTATAGGCCTTCTGGCTAAGAAGATGCATGGTTCCCAAAACGATTTCGGGGATGAGAAGTAGAGAACATCCAACACCTGCTGTGTGACTGCCGTGCACTTCTTGGGAAATCCACCCAGCGTCTGGAAAAGCCCTTCTTTGCAATTCTGGGCTGTCTGGCCTAAAAGGGTTCAACCTCTTTTATCGAATCCTCAAAATGGTTCAGCGAACAAGATGTTTAGGCAAGCACAGAACTTCCCAAATACCCTGTTTACCCCAACGATCGGCAAACTTAGTTGCACTGTTGCGTCAAAAATTTCAGAATAAACTTAGACCATGTTTCCTACAACCCTCTCGGGTACTGTCACCTTGTCGTAGTGATGGGACTTAGTAGCTGCAACTCTAAGAGCAACTCCGGCGGTAACATAGCTACTGGTAAGGCCACCCTTGCCGGTAAGGTCTTCGAGGAGCAGTGAAGCGAAGAGCGATCCACAACGTAGCATCTGTACTCAGAATGAGCGGCTGCAAAGGGCATCTGTTCTTCAGTTTAGGGGCGGCCCATTAAAAAGTGACCTATCACTGCGAGCAGAGTTGTCAGGACTGATTTTGAGCTTATATCTTACTGTCAGAACCCTGCTCTCTCACATATTTCTTTATAAACATGAGATTAAACCCGAATCTCCAAGTGGTATCAGTGTTCCTGCGGCTAATCGTCCTGCTTCGGCAGCATGAACGACGGATGTGGAGGTTCAAACTCCATGTTTTCAAAGGAGCAATAGAACGGAAACCATATGGCCCAATGCTCCACAAGGAGTAACATAAAAATATTCCCTACAAACTGCTCCAATTCTCCAGTTCAGCTCATTAATCAGGAAGAAATAGGCAGCATGCTACTGTAAGCCTAACTAAATAACGTTGACGCCTGACGTTGACAAAACATCCTTCTCTCTAAAAAACTTTTTCCCATTCGCTTAAAAACGCAATCAAAAAGATTTATCTAGGATAAGTGATTGCAGGATACTGAACTATTGACCACGAACTAAACTAACATATTTATATGCTTTTCCTTCAAATTAGCTGTGAATTGATCTTGTGGCTCTGAATAATGTTTCCCATGTATCATGCCGCCTGATTTAAGCGAAATTCGCATAAATTGTTCCAAGCACATCCCAAAGCCCGTTGCCACCCAACTTGACCTTCTTTGACAATAATGCCTCACTGCTTCGATTGTTCCTGAGATATATAGCGCTATGAAAATTAGCAATCCTATTAAAAGTCTCACTCTATTTAAAATCAACTCGAAAATTCTATCTTATTCAAATTAAAAAACGACAAGACTCCTTCAAATTGATTCTTGGAGTCTTCTCTCGATTGGGGAGTATTTTCATGTTCATAACCAAATTTTGGTGCAATACATTTTCACTCTTTCGCTGCAAATGTCTACCGTAGCAGCAATATCATACAGCCCCACTTGTCAATCGTTCAAGACCATTTCGTTCATTTGGACAATTAATTCTTAAATAATGATTTCTCCTGACTGGCCTGGGAAGAACTCAAAATGCTTAAATTAAGCCGTCCAATACCAGAAGTTTGATATCGACAATAAAACGTTCTCCAATTTATTTTTCATTTCATAATTTCTTTGCCATTTTAAAAACAGAAATACCATGACGTCACAATGGTCAACATGCCAAGATGGCGCTCTTTTCAGCATACCTGTGTAGCTTAAAAATCAGCTTCTACAATATGCTAAAACAAAAAAATAAGCAAAGTGTTTACCCACATAGTATTTCTTGGCGCATTACTTTTCAGCCAACCCTTTTCTATAATAAAAACAGAAATCGAATGACGTCACAAATCTCAACATGCGAAGGTAGAACTATGCAGCTTGTTTCAAGTGTTTAAAAAACTTCCACAATATGCTGCCACAAGAAAAAATACAATCAAAGTAATTACCTTTCAGCCCACCCTCGCATCCCATATATACATGCCGTACGTGAGCGTGTTGTCTGTCATAAGTTTACTTTTAATACAAAAGTTTCCACTGTTGAAAAGTGATCACGATGATAATTACACAAGCGTAACGTTTGAGGGGGATTCGCTGCCTCTGTTTGCTGTGTAGCATCTGGAGCATGGGGGCCCCGGACATTCGTGGGCTCGAAGATTTATGTGTGCATGTGGTCAGATAAGAGACTCGCCAAAGCAAAGGGACTCGCCCAACCGCCCGGCCTTCGGCCCGTCAAGTGTGTGTTTGTCAGCCTTGTGAGGGGCAGGGGTAATTATGATGGTTACGTCTAACGCGTTTACTGTGTGGCAGCTTCTATGGCGGCTGCTGTTGCTGCTGCTGTTCTTGACTCTCTTGTGCTAGCCCAGTTTCACTCATTAAGGATATCCGTGCAGGAAAACAATGCCAAACTCAAACTTGACGGCGCAAGGACTGTTCTACTTTATGCTTATGGCTTGCCTACAAAAGCCGCTACAAAATTACCACAACCAAACACATGCACACAAAATCTAAACACACATATGTAAAGCGTGGTTTATGCGGCAAGATATTGTGATTTATGAAAAATCACGAGTTGAAAAAAATTAAAGGGTCATCGAGCTATCAGCGAATAACTAAAAAAGGAAAACTAATTTTTTGGAAAAATCTCGATCACGGTGCTTAGGAAAAATAAGTTGTTATTTTCCTGTTTCTCGAACCAAAAACACCCTAAACAAAATTTTTACGAAGGTTACTTTTTCGTGTAAACTAGTGTAATTTTATGCATTCTTACAATCTTCGTATAATAAAAATATAAATATAAATTTACTTACTTTTTTATTTGTCGCAAATAAGAATCATTCGCCAGAAATGAAGTTGAGCCCTGGGGGATTAAAAAAAAAAAAAAATAAATAAATGCTGAAATAATTAAGATAAAAATTATTTTATTTTTAAGGTTGGTGCTGTTATTTACCAGTAGTAGCAAAAGTTACAAGAAAATTATTATATATCTTTATATATATAATTCTTCTGTGAGTGTGTATGTCACTGAACTTCTCTTAAACGACTGGACCGATTTTGATGAAATTTTTTGTCTGTGTTCAAGGGGATCTGAGAATGGTTTAGATTCACAATTTTGTCCGCTAATTGCGACGAAACTACTAAAAAGGACAATTTGATTTTCCAATACAACATTTTGTTTGTTAATTTAGGTTGGCATTGTGTACATTGTCAGATTAACTAATATTTTTTAGTAAATTGTTTTTGTCGAAAGGAAACACAAAAATTATAAACGTTATAAATTTTATTTTATTGAGGCACACCAAATTTCATGAGAATCGGTACAGCCGTTTCGGAGGAGTATGGTAACTAACATTGTGAAACTAGAATTTTATATATAGGAAGAAACTTATGTTTTACGTATTATGGGTGTTCTCATAAACGAGTTGATGAATCAGATTTTTGCGCGTGTTAGAGGTCAATGCGAAAGTTTTAAGCCTATTGCGATGAGTTTGTGTGAATTGGTTCGTGGGATTGTGAATATTGGTTTTTGTGTGAACATACTCCTCCGAAACGGCTAGACCGATTCTCATGAAATTTTGTGTGCTTATTGGGCAGGTCTGAGAATCGGCCAACATCTATTTTTCATACCCCTAAGAGATAAGGGTTGCCACTTCTAAAATTTTTTTTCATTTATCGACTATACCTTCATGGTGTGTTCACGGGGGCGAAGTTAGCCGCGAAGCCTTCCATACTCCTGTTTCGCGGCTTTCGCGGACGGCGCGTTACGCAATATTTTTCAATCTGTGGTTTGTCTTGAGTGAACGTGAAAAAATAAAAAAAAAGACATCCTGTCCCCATTATAGGTTAACATTATTAGTGCACGAAAACATTAATATCAGATACTGCTTACAATGCCGAGAAGAAAACTACCAAATCTCCATCAAACATGGTTAAAATGTAAAGATGGCGAGTGGTTGAAAATTTTATGATGAAATTAATCCACTCATCGATCAATCGGACGATGTTTTCCAATCGGAAAGATTCCAGATCTAGACGAGCGAGCGAAGCGAGCGATCTTGAGTGCAGCGGTTATTTAGGTTAAATGTGAAAATTAATTGTTCTACAAACTGTAAAATAATTTGCATAAATTACTTAAAATGTTGCATTTGCAACAGGAAAATTGTTTCTTTAAGAAATAAATAAACTCGAAATTACAAAAAATAATAAAATAAAAACACTGAAATAAACAAAAATTAATATTAAAAAAATACTAAAAAAAAGTATGATGAAAATTGTACATAAAGTTAAATACAATATGTAATATTTCTCTGACTATTTTGTCAGACGAGCGGATATTGGGAGTTGCTATTAATAATTTATAGCCGAATCCAAACGGCTCTGTCTTTAATTAATACCCAAAATATACTAACGCAAAGATACATTACAATATTGATTTTTTAGTGAAAAAATGTTTGTCAATTCTGCACACAAAAAAATTCCCTACAACAAAATCTCCTCTGATAACTTAATAGTTAGTAGTGGATAAATTCCACTAAACATTAAAATATATAAAAATCTCCATTATATATTAATTTAAGTTAAAAAACTCTAATATACGCCACTTTAAAAGTGTTGTTTTTTCCACACTATGCCCCAACCATTCATTATGTATAAAATATAATTTTTTCTTTTTTTACAAAATTGCGATATGCCAAGGAATATTGAAGTGGAAAATGGAAAGTGTTGCTATAGTAAAAGGTCCCGAATAAATTAATACTCTTTTTATTAAAAAACCCATTTCAATCGCGATTTTCGCAATCGCACAATTTATTTATTGCAACAACTTCTACGCATAAACGTCAGTTATAGAAATTCCTCCTTTTAGGGGGTGCTAAAATTTCCACACATTGTTGTGAGTAAGAAGAAGAGAGCAAGAGCGAGCAGAAAGCAGCAACAGCTTCACCCACAATTTGCAACGCGTCTTCAACGCGCTTTTAATGCATTTAGTGGCTGCGGCTTTTGCGTTCGGTCCACATTGTTTGCTCTTTGGCGCGCCAGGACAAAAACAAACCCAACAAAACCAACAGCAACAACAACAACAACAACTGCACCACATACCGCCTTATAGCGTATAAACAAAAACAATACAAATTTATTTTGCACCACAGAATTGGGAATCCAGAGAGAGACCCCAACAAACAACCCAAACCCTGCTTCCTGTTGCAGCTACTGCTGCTGGTTCAGGAGTCCCAGGATTTTTTTTTTTTTTGGCATTCCTTTCAGCGCAACTTGAGCATTACACGGAAGTTCCGGTGTGTGCCGCTCTTGGCAAAGTTTAAGCCCATTCGCATTAAAATGTCAGAATCAAAGATTTCCAAGATTCTGTTTTTTTTCTTTTTAATTCTTTCTTTAAAAGCTGTTGGCGGTCTGCGTTAAGGCCAAAGAGTTAATTTCGATTAAAGCTTTTATTTACACAAAAGAATTATTATGAAATAGGAAAGTCGGTGGTTCTTTTTCCTTACTTCATTGAACACTTATGGCCAAAAAATGGTTGCATGCCATTCATTATTAACCGCCCTATGTTGCTCAAGTGGTACAGTGACGTCATGATAAGCTATTGCAAAAAATCAGTCGACCATTTGCTTAGAAACTTTGTATAATAGTGCTGAGGTTTCTCTTGAAATAAGGCCATTAGGCTGTGCCATTGTTTTTTATTTAGTAAAGATTTCTCACAGCAAAATTTTTTTCAAGTAAGAAATTATAGCACCCCTTTTTTTTCTCACAGCTATTATTGCTTTTTTGGGAAAAAATATCGCATGCGAGAAAAATGAAACAAAATACTTAAAATAAAACAAAAATAAAATGCTTCTGGGGTCATTCACCTCTAACGGAGTAACTCAGCTCTACTCGCTACTTCCTTGTCGTCCCGTTGTTTGCTTAAACGGAATGATATACTTCGTGGTCACATCAGCTCTTGATAGCAGGATTGGCATTTTAAAGTCCATCAGCATCTCCAACACTTATTGCCCTTTGACAATGCTCTCAACTGACATTCTAAGCAATCTTGTTTTCACCTGGAGCTTTATAATTAGATAAAGCGGACTTCTAGTAGGACAGGTGCTCATGACTCCTTTCAAGGAGAATCTGTATGTACTTGAGCTTATTTTTGACTGGGGGAAACCTTTATCCGATCTCCACTGCGATAGCTCCATTTCACCATAGCTAGCGCATAATGTTGGGAGATGTTCCCCACGATCCATCGAATATCCCTACACTTTTATTTACTGATCCAATGCATTTATTTGGCTTTTTTTTTTTATGAGAACCAGGCTGACCTCTCCAAGAGGATGCCGGCTGGGCAATTAATTGCTACTGGCTCAAGCACCAGAGTCAACGATTGTCCTCCCTCGACGTTTGCGCCAGTGCATGGTCTAGCTGAGGCGCAGCAGTATCCGAATTTCCAAGTCTGGTGCTGCTACGTTGGAGCCATAGCCATAACCTGGCAGCAGGCATAAATTGCTATGGGTTGGTTCCCAAGAACAAAATGCAACCAAAACCCCGCGCGCTGGAAAGCGACGGTGGAAAGCGATAACTCCAAGGCATTTCACTTATTTGTTCGTCGGAATAAAGAAACCCCTGAAGCGAAGATTGAAGATTTGGAGGGCAATAGAAACCATATAACCTATATCGATGTGGTAGGTGGGCCTACTGAGAATTGAGTAGGAAAACAAACAACTGCTCCACTAGGCACTGATACCAGGACTTTAGACGTCCAAAACACTTCGCACTAACTTCAACCGTTGGAGTCGTTGCACCCAACACCAGAATCTCTACCGGCCGAATCTCTCTGGCCCAGTTTTTCAATCGGAGATTCATGCCATAGAGATCTGCCTCCTTAGTATCCTTTTCAAGCAAACTAGGGGAGCAAACAAATCCTATTTATCAGATAGCCTAGTTGCTATTAGGGCATTGTCATTCTGGAGCATCTCCTCCAGGATAGTTAAAGAATGCCATAACTACCTCCAAACCCTCTTCGCCCCGAACAAAGTCGTGCTATGTTGGGTGCCTGGACACTCGGGAGTGGATGGCAACACGATCGCTGACGATCTAGCACGTCAGGGTGCCTTCACCATGTCTTCATCTTCTGCGAAATTTTGTGGTATTGGTTGGTCCACAATCAAAACCATGATAAAGAAATGGGCCGCAGGAGAACATAGGAGATACTAGTTCTCCTTACCGGGGCTGCGTCAAGCAAAAGTGTTTGTCAAACCTCTGGATGCGATCAAGACAAAAGGTCTTGGCAGACCTAAAGCTCCTGGTAGCTTACCTAGCTGGTCACCACACTGTTAGATACCATCTACAGAAAATTGGCCTATCGGACTCTTTAGAGTGCAGGTTCTGTCTAGAAGACGATGAAACCACCAGACATATTCTCTGTGACTGACCAACGCTGGAATGGGACAGATCCTGCCACATGGAAAAGGAACGGATTAGTCCCTTCCCTCTCTGGTCAAAACAAACAAAAGACCTATTCATGCGGAAAGCGGAAAGTCTTTTGCTTTAATTTAAAGGTATGGTACAAAAGACCTTTTGGTCGCAGTACCCAACCTCTTTGTAAGGCACCCTTTTAGGAAAAAAAACTACAACCGTAAGATATTAAAGTCTTGATAATTCACGATAAGAATACTGTGAGAATCCTGACGGGCCTCCTGACAGGTCATTGTTGGCTCCGCAGCCACTTAAATAAAATTTTCATAGCAGATAGTGGACTATGTCGCTTCTGCAGCGTGAAGGAAGAAACATCAGTTCCTGTAAAAGAATCAAGCTCCTGTACGTTCTCCCACTGGAGACCGTTATTAACCTAATAAGCCCAGACTTTTGGGAGAGGT
>JBAMAX010003025.1:0-115922 GCA_037043745.1 Chymomyza amoena
ATTTTGGCACGTATAGTCATAATTTTGGCCAGACGGTCATCCACCCTAAGATTATTCATTCAAAATTTATGTTTCGTATTTGAAAACCTTGAACAGTACCACGTTTTGGAAATTAGCTTAAAATGGTCTGCTATAATTGTTCCTAAAAGTGGCCTTCGTAAACCAAAAACCACAAATTATTTCATAGTTCCAAATGCAGCAGGCAATATTTATTTTATAGCTTCCACGTCTTTAATTTTATGTAGAGCTTATCATAAATATATAAAAATAATTTGTACATATTTAATGGTGTCTTCCGCAGCTGTTTAAGGGTACGCTTTAGGACTGATATGGCGAGTGCTGTGGCAGATATCTCATTGTACATAATTTTTGCCCAAGTATGATGCAACTTTTTAAGGTTTTTAGAAATATTCATTAAAAATAGACATGAAACAAATCATTTTACCCTACAAGACTCAAAATTACTTAAGCCAAACAAACAGCCTTCTTTAATCACGAGCTAATATGTAGTAGTTGCTGGGATCCCAGATACGAAGTCTATAAAAGGCTTTAAGGTTTATTTTTATGGAAAAAAGTCAGACGATGTTTTATAGATCCGCTTGAGCTAGCATCTTGGAGCAGACAATAACTAGCAAGAAATTTACAGTATTAGAAATCATTAGTCAGATACATTTTGAGTAAATCTATTCCAAAATATATCCTATATGGTCTGCCCTTAAAATGCTATATCACTAACGCAACTTCCTCTTAACAGGTTCATTACAACGCTTCTGGTCCCACAGCTGCCTCATCATGTATATTAGCGCCCAGCTGGTATTTTCATATGTCTCCTCCTCACTCTGCCTGAAGTTCCAACTGCCATTTGTCAGCGGCTGTGTGCTGCTCCTGGAAAGCACACGCATGCTTATGAAGATGCACGCATTTGTGCGTTACAATGCCGCACGTGTCATTGCTGGCAAGTTGAAAACGGAAGATAAAATTAATGTGGATGGACGACCCTATATACCGCCAGTGCACAGCTACATCTACTTTCTGTTTGCGCCCACACTCATCTATCGTGATAGTTATCCGCGCACTTCACATATACGCTGGAAATTTGCAATGAATCGTTTGCTGGAGGTAGTAGCCGTTGCCTTCCTGTATGCCTTTATACATGAGCGTCACATAAGAAACCACTTTTCGCAATATGGCCAGGAGCCCATGAATGTCTCAATACTAATTGTCAAACTGTTTGCCATGATGGTGCCCAGTGTGGTTATCTTTCTTTGCGGCTTCTATATGATACTGCATTCCTGGTTAAACTTTACCGCAGAGCTGCTGCGCTTTGGCGATCGCATGTTCTACAAGGATTGGTGGACATCGCATACCTATGATGGTTACTTTCGCAACTGGAATGTTGTAGTACATGATTGGTTATATGAATACGTGTATAGAGATTTTTATACGCACATTTTTAAAGGTTCCAAGCTGGCCGCTTCGCTAGTGGTGTTTCTCATATCTGCGCTGGTTCATGAACAGGTCTTGGGATTTGCGCTGCACATGTTCTGTCCCATAATGTTTTTCTTCTTTTTCGTGGTGGGCGTCTCGTGCGTATTCCTGCTGCGTGGTGCGCCCAAGACATTGGGAAATGTTTTTATATGGTTCTCGCTTATGTCTGGTAATAGCTTAGTAATCTCGCTGTATGCCATGGAGTATTATGCGCGTAAAAACTGCAGCCTGAGCTATGACAACTGGACGGATTATGCAGTGCCTGCGGTTTGGCGTTGTTACCATTAAATATAGTACAATTTGCGCTGCTTTTGATTTTAAAGATACATTTCTGTATTTTTTTTACTATATAAAACTTAGGTTTACATAAATGCGTGTATTTTTTTAACACAACAAAAACTTAATAAATTGTTTCATTAATGATTTAAATGTTTACTTTTAAAGGCGCTTATTAACTATTATTTGTATGTGAATCCCTGAGCGTTTTGGTTTTTTTTTCATAGTCTTGCCCTATGGTCGAGTTATTTTATATCAGAATGTCTGATGATATGTTATGTTTACACTTATGGAATACTGTGCATCATTTACATTGTTCGTTCTGTCCACACGCTGGTAGCCTCTGCAAGCGCGCGTCTCTCCAGTTCGTAAACTAGACGCACACATCAATGTTTTTATTGTTGTTACCGGCAGGCGCTTGAGCCGTTTCTTCTTCTTCCACACGCTTGCGACGAAATAGTATAACATGTGGCTCTGGTGCATGCATCATATAGTGCACCCAGCCAGGACTTTGCTGCACGCCCAAATTGCGCCACTCCGTTTCAGTCATTAAATGCGATTTGGGAACATGCTTAGCCAAATCGGCGGGCAGAATGACATGTCTGCAAGTTGCGATAAAAACAAACAATTGCCAAGTTCATTACCCGAATAGTAAACGCAAACAGAACTTACCTGTATTCAAAATTATCATCGTAATACTTCTCCGAGTATTGTATTTGATCTGCTGGCATATTGCGCCCGAAATATTTATAAGCGTTCTCCTCTAATAATTGCAATATGTAGAAAAATTTTAATTATATATATATGTAGGTCTGTTAATGCAGTGTGACCAAGCCTTGGATAACAAAAATACAGAAGATTGAATACGCTGGCTACAAGCAAAATATCACGTAAATCTGCTAACTTTATTATCATATTTACAATTTGTGAGCAAGCTGTAATTAAAAACTAAGACTAATACATAACGCTAAGCATGCCTTCACATTAAAGAAGGCCTTAAATTCAATAAAAATAAAATTAAATTCAAAGTTATCGCTATGTTATCGTGCAGCTAATATTTCCAGTTAACTGGAGTACACACTGCTGCTGATTGACCTATCGATTGACAGTGTGTACACAGTTACTGTGGACAAAAATGCTGCCTGCTGCCCCTGTAAGCACTCTACGCTGCTCGTTGAACTTGTGTCCAAAAAAAAAAAGTGCATAACAATAAGTGCTTGTAAAAAAAGGATTTCAAAAAATAAAAAATCAAATTGTATATAGTTAAGTGCATAAGTCAAGCAGCTAGCTGCTGGACCAAGAATTTGGAGCAAACGGGCGCGTTGCGTACGCTGCTGCTGCGAACTGAATGCTGCTGCTGCTAGCTGGCTGGCTGGCTGCTCCACATGTTCAAAAATAAACTAAGAGGGGCTGCGTGTCGATCAAAGCAGTAAAAAACAAGCAACGGGCTGCAAGACTTTCTCAATACCACAGAGAATCTTTTGTATAATTATTTATGTACAGTGAAAATTTTTGATTGCAAAAAGGCGTAAGCTAAAGGCAATGACAAAGCACGGACGGAGTAGTGTGTGTTTGTGTGAGTGCGTGCCAGAAATTACGCGGCATTGTTTTTGTGCAAAAGTTTTTTTTATATAAGCAGCGTGTACATATATGCCTTTCAACAAGCATTTCATTCATATATGTATATACATACATATAGTATGTACTTGCATGATACATGAATGGTGTGTACATGTTTAATATTAGCATAGAGTTGTCATCAAGCAAGCACAATAATAGCAACTGAGTTACCACCGCGCCCGCAGCGCAACAACAAAGGACTCCCATGACAACCAGCTGCAACAACAACGACAACAATAACAAAGTCAGTCATTCAGGAAACACAGTCAACAACAACAATAGCAGCAACAACAAGGACCTTAAGTAAATAAACATAAAAGCAGACGCAATTAAAAATACACCAAGAGCGCCATTAACGCAACGCAAAGCAGTCCAAGTCACAAACAGACCACACCAAAACCTAGGAAATACCGTCGTATATATATATACATGTAAAGTAAATAGTATATAGAGCATATGTGTGCGTGTAAGCCTGCCACCTGCTGCTGCTCTATGTATAAGCACAAAAAAACCTAAGCGCCGCGCGTCTCTGTGTGTGTGTGTGTGTGCGTGTGTGTTTGCATGTGGGCAACTTTAAAACCAACGGCCAGCTTAACCCATAAGCACCACCCAACAACATCTCCAACAGCTCCAGCCTTTATACTGCTGCTTCAAACTGCTCCGGTGACAACAACTAGCTAAGGGCAGCTGCTGCCGCCGACGACATCGCCGACGCAGTCGTGCGGTGTACAAAGTTGTTATTGTTGGTTGACTGCAGGACGACGACAGTAGCGACGCCAACGCCAGCAGAACAACAATATGAATGCCAGCCTCATATATGAGATACTTATGTATCTAAATTCCTTTTACTTTGGCATGTACGCCGCCTTTGAAGTTGGCGTGGGCGTGCTTAAGGCAATCAACTTGAATTACGGTGAAAATATTTTATCACGTGAGGCAAGCATATTGCTATCATTATGCATCATTGAAACTGTGCGTATTGTATTTGGACGTAAAAGCAGTCTAAGTGATCGTGGTAAGTACAAAGATGCTAAGCTGGACTTAAAGCCAGTCTTGTAGCGTGCTTTTCGGCGCAGCTTTTAATGGGTTTTTGTTTTGTTTTTCTTTACTTTAGTTCAGGATGGCTGAAGTGTGGCAGGCCCAAAGAAACAAGCGAATTCTGTAACTTAAAATATGCGGAACTTAGCGAGGCTATAGGGTATATCATAGTCAGGACTGGTTCTTAATAAAGTGCCTTGTGACGTAGTGTGAGACCGTGAATGTACTTAATGTAAATAGCGTTTTGGTTCATAAAACTTGTTAATTGTTCTTCACAAGTATTTATTGAAAATGCTTTCATTGAACAAAGTTCAAGAGATGTGTATTATATTTGTTGTACCATGAATCATTTGGGTAATTTTAATTACTCACCCTGATGTCAATGTTCCACAAATCATTTTTAACAGAGCTTTAGCTCAAGAACAATTAGATTTTTACGTTAATGTCAATTTATATTGAAATTGTCCTATAATAATTGAATCGGTTTTTTCAAAAACCTCATAAGTCACATTTTTTGCAACATGCTTTTTTTGCTGAAAATGGTTCCTTAAAGGTAGATACGAATTCCGGCTTAAAATTACATAAGTCAATACAATCCTTCCTCTTCAAAAAATACCGTGAAAAAGACGTTCGTTGCAAAAACAACATAAGTCCAGTGACTTATGAGGTTTTTACATGACGTTTGATGTTTAAAATTGAATCGGTTTTTTCAAAACCTCATAAGTCCATAAATTCAAATTTTTCAGGAATCAATAAAAACTGTTTCATACACAAACAAATGAGTTTTAACGGACTTTTTTATGCTTAATTTAGTATTTAAAAGATAAAAAATTTTAATTTAAATAACCTTAACAGTTGTTTTGGTTAAAATTTATACCACTAATCCTATTTCTTGCTAAAACAACATAAGTCCAAAATAGTTTTTAGGGATTTTTTCATTATTTTCATTAATAAACTGTTAAGGTTATTTACAATTCTAATTTTATATCACTCAAATACTAAATTAAGCATAAAAAAGTCCGTTAATACTCATTTGTTTGTGTATGAAACAGTTTTTATTGATTCCTGAAAAATTTGAATTTATGGACTTATGAGGTTTTTGAAAAAACCGATTTCAATTATAACAAGAAGTTGTTGAACCCGAATGCCAAAACTACGTCACTGTCACTGAATCAGATCTAGCTAGTTATGGGTAGTTTATTGTAAACATAACAATCTTGAATCAAAAAACTTTCTTTAAGAAGAGCTCCATTAGGCAGTTGCTAAGTTTTGTTTACAAAGTCACTCATAAGCTTTTTTTGAGCACGCCTTTAAGCGTCTTTTTTGTGGATTAACTTATTCAAACTAAGCTGCCACTAGGAGTACTCGTATATATACATTTGTTTATTTAATGAGCTCAGGACTTGGTCTTTGGGAGTCTGTATGTCATGATGACATAGTGAAACCATTTGCTGCTGCGTCAACAATGCCGTCATTGTTTTGCCTGTTACACCCACTTTTAGTCACCCGGTCATATAAATGTTTCCACATTCAACACGGCGTATGCGTAATTTTTAATGTCTATGATGGGCATGACCTTCGTTGTTTTGTGCATATTAATGGCGTACTCGTGCTTACTTAAAGGCGTTTCTGCTTTAATTTTGTGGTGAAGACAGACTTAAGTTCAGTAGCTTATGGAATTGGTATGGACTCGTTTTGGTTTGATGCCTATAACGATTTTGATCTTTAAAAATGGTCAATGCACTTGCGGTTTGTTTTTAAATGCCACTCATTATAGGCTAAAATTTCATGGCTGGCTAATTAACCACAAATGTGGCTATAAATATAGTTTCGAAGGCTTGTGTACTTGAATGCCATTTCTAAAGTATATATTGTAAAGATTCTGTGAAGAGATGCCTAAAATCTAAAAAGCACTTTTTTTAATTGATAATGTAATGTTCAAATATTTCATTAATGTTTTAAAAAAAATTTTCTGGCGTATTATGCCATTGTAAGTTAATTATAGATTTATTGAACTTGTTAATTCAAAATAGTTTTTCGTTGTTTCTTGTCAGCAATTTTGCCTTTTGTTTCTCTTTGAAAATTCGAATGCTGCATGGATAGTTTCGGCTGTTCCTAAAGGAATCGAAAATTAAAAAAAAAACATTGTGCAGATTCCCTATAATGTACCAAGATACATATATACGTTCTATACAATAACCTCAAAATTGTCGCCCAAATCAAACAGCAGAGATTAAGATACAGGGATATGTGCATCAAATGCAGGAGAACTGCCCCACGAGGCGTCCTCTGTATAGCGACCCAGTTGGCGTTCGTCGTCGTGGTAGACCGAAGCAGCGTTCTATATCCCGCTGAACCGAGGGATATAGATGCGCTGGGCATCCGCGACTAGAAAAATGAAGTGGAAAACAAGGAAGAATGGAAGCGAGCGATACAGGCCTAAGCCCACATCGGGTTGGCCGGGCCATAGAAGCAGAGTCCACTAGTTCCATTAAAGCATGTTTTGTATTCCAGAGAAATCAATGAAACTATTGATTAATTTAAGTGATTCGAGATTTAAAACCGGAATAAACCTGTTTTGTCCATATCGTCCTAAATAGAGAAAATAACTATGTATTTAGCCTTATGCTGCGTATTTACCAAAACTGTTTTGGCCCACTCCATTTGTTTAAGAGCTATTTGTGACTATTTTCTTCTTCCAAAACTCTTCTTATATACGCTAGCATATACATTGGTTATAGGGCATTCTAGATTAGTGCATGGAACAAAAAAAGTAAGCAGCTCCCTACCAATAAACACATAGATCTCAGATAAAGTTTAAAATAGAGAGAAAGCAAATTACCAGACAGTCTGGTAGTCAGGCTTTCGGCCCTAACAAGTTCCTTTTGCCTTTATCCATCGGACACTACAAATGTTGTTTAGAGTTACTAAATAGGAAAAGCGGAAAGATTATATGATAGGCTTCCGTAAATCTTGCTAAAATCGAGTAGCGTATAGTGGATAAAGATATTCAAAAAGTTTGACTTAAAACAAAACAAAATATTTCACAGACTAAACGTGGAAAAGCTCGTTCTCGAAAAACACAAACTAAATTAATCCATCTAGGACAAATAAATAAAGTTATTTAACTTTATTTCGGGAATTGGTTGAGATGAGGAAATCTATAGCTACTAAGGAGGGCAATAGATACCTTATGACTTATAGATCTATATTATTATTGTACTAGGAAAATCAATTAACCTTATTTTATGTTTCACAATCCCTAGGGCTGTCCTACACTTAATCAAAGTTTAAATTTTTGGTTAATATTTGACCATGTTTAGCGACCTCGATAGCCTAGCGACAGCGCACTAGACTATCATTTCAGAGGTTGTGTGTGGCTTGGTCCTCCTTTCCACTCTTCCTATATCCATAATTTTTCCTGTCTATTCAATTTGCTTATCACTTACTCCCATTATCGGTGTCACAAAAGGCCTGATCTTGACGTAATTAGTTGGGGCGCTAAGTTCCAACTGCTGCTTTAACCTACCTTCGTTGGACCAAGTTTTCTTGAAACACAGCCACATAAAACAAGAAGTGATGTGATCTGTTGTCTTATGCTTTTCGACGCGCTGAATCCCAATTGGCTAACAGAATGGCTTTAACAAGTCTTGATTCTATTCTATCCTCAAAAAACCACACTTTTTTTTTGGAAGGTTATCCGCCAATGTTTTTTTTATGTTTTTGGGGTCCCTGAATCGGAATACGAGCACGTCTGGCTTTTGAGGTACTTCTCTTCTTCTGGGGACTTAGAGGTTATATCAGAACCCTGACTTGCAAGGATTTTTGAAGCTCAAACTCGGATTCAACGTCCCCAAAAACGTTATGAAAGGCTAGGACAGCTTGAAAAGCCAACAGACTTAGGCCTAAACCTGCCCGTTGTGATACCTCAGAAATCTCTTTAGAACTTCTCCTGAGATAATGACGCTAGAAGAATTCCCATCTCATTGCCACTATGTAGCTGGCAATCCTCCTAGGTCATATAGATGCTAGCTCAGCTAGGGTATGAAGAAAGTAATTTCCCCGATGTTTATTCCTACGTCTACTAAGAGCCTCACAAGAACAGAAGAAGTGTTCTACTGAATCAACTTCTGCTTCGTCTTTGCAGCTTCTACAAAAGTCATGACTCGGAACATTCATTCTGGTCGCTTGTGCTTTAACAAACCAATGTCCAGTGATCGGCCAGACAACTGCCGAACTGTCCACAGAGCCTTATTATTTATTATTATTATTTCCCTGTAACTGTAGTTGTCGCTCTTATACAGAGCATAGGGCGGAAAACAGAACAGAAAACAGAGCCTTATGGATCTTGCTAAAACGTTATGAAAACATGGTCTACTTCTGAACTTCCAAATATTTTATAACTCTTGATGTCCGACGATTCGTACATTCAAATCGAATCCAAAATAACTCGATTTATTTTGTTCTTTGAGTTTATTTCGAAACCCTGCCTTGCTTGGGACGGTTTTACCTCGGATTCGGACTCTGTGGCCTTAAAAACATTGATATAACATTTTCTGATCTCTGATTCCGAGTCTTTTTTTTTTTGGGGTGGGTTACATAAAGTATTTATATCAGACACCCTTTCTACTACAATAGAGTCATGTGAGCCTAGGTACTTAGGTTAAAGCGGCAGTTGGAACTTAGCATCCAACTCACTTATGCCAAGAACTGACCCTTTGTGATACCGCGAATGGGAGTAAGTGAAAAGGATATTAAATAGAGACAAAAAATTATTAAAAAATAGGAAATAATATTGGATTCGAACCCACAACCTCTGGGATGGTATTCTAGTGCACAGTCGCCTAATACACAGAAAACGAAATTTTTATATCACATCATATTTTTTCTTGGAAAATGGCTGCTAGGTATCCCACTGCGCATTCCCGATCCGACTAATTAAAATTTGTAAATTATTGATACTGATACTTTCTTTATCTCTATCTATTTGCAGGTTGGCAAGCAACAGCATCCGTAATATTAACACTGCCCAGTCTTGGTATTGTTATCTATTTATGTTGTTTTCAAACTTATGTTCTCAAACTCGAAATTATTCTGAGTGCCTTAATGATCACCCTACAAGGTGCTGAACTAGTCTATGCCAGCATATTCATTTGTACAATGTGTCGACCCGTAACATACACCTAGCAGTTGATGTTGGCCATTATGGCAAACCCAATGGATGCTACGACCAAAAAGCGACCACGGAGACGACGCCAAACCCCATGGAGCACACTTTGGCATAATAACATTAAAACAGTTTACATTTAAATTGAACGATTTTTTGATATAGGATAAACTCACTCTCCAAAACACACACATATGGATGTACACACAACAAGAACAAAAAACACGATTTTAAGGATCTATATAATAGCATATATATACACACCACACACACACACTATGTAAGAAACAAGATATTATAAAAAAAAAAAACAGAATGTAACTAACGCTGTCGAAACTTCAAACCAAACGAGCGACCGATCCGAGCAAGCAACCGACTAAATAACCGTTTTCTATAACCATGTAAGTATATAAGTAGTACATAGTACATAGTATGTATGCCTTATATAAGGTATTTTTAAGCACGTTAACATTTTACATACTACACAACGCGTCCGTTTCGATCAAATGTTTCATTTAAATTAAAATCGCAGCAAATTCTTTAGACGGACTTTGTCGTCATTCGCGCCAACGTCGTAGACTTTTCGTAGACCCGTTCCGAGATCTTTGTTGTTTGTATTTTTATACGCTTATGATGGTCTAAAATTATATACACAACTGGCTGCTCTATAGTACATAGTATTTATTGCAGTTGTAGTTTTTGGTGGCGCTCATAGGTGCAATATACACTTCTAATAGTAGTGTAATATATACGGCTACTAAAAGTGATCTCTACATATTTTTTGGGGGCGTTTAATTTATGCAGAGGGTTTGGCTGTTTTGGTTGATTTTATAAGGCGTATGTATAAAGCACACCTAAAATGAATGGGAAAATTTGTTCCGTACTCGGGAAAGTTTGTCCGTTTGTTTTTTGACTGCTCTTGCTTGTTTAAATTTAATAGGTTCATGCTGAAATTCAAGAAATCGTCGTTAGTGGTTTAAATCTTATCACTTTTGATAAGAACATAGCTAAGAAAATTAAATGGATATAGCTTAAATATATCTTTGCTGCTCTCATACATTAGTTTTGGACCCATTTCAAATTGGTGTCGTCAAACATTTTTAGATATATTTTAATTTTTTTTAATTTCTTCAGTAAAATACAAATTTTTATGTTTACCTTACAAATTGGTTTCATCTGGGGAGGTTATAAGCTGTCCAATAAATAAACCTGGGCATTTTGTATTTTAAAAGCTATTATAAATTTTACGCATTTGAGTAAAAACAATGGCATACATAAAGTCAGGCGCGGCGAATTTGGGATACCCTGTACCACTAGCTTGCAATAAAATCCGATTCCTTCATAAAAAACCAAAAGCAGAAGAATTTTTAAGCAAAAATTTTTTGTTTGACCGATCGTTGGGAGCTATATGATATAGTCATGGGAGCTATATGATATAGTCAACTGATTTCGATTAAATTTAACACAGTGCTTTAATACCTTAAAAAAGATCTGAATGCCGAATTTAGTTTAAATATCTTTACAAACAAACGAAACACAACGAATTTTGTATAAAAAAACGTTTTTTTCTTTTTGGGACCGATTGGTCCTATGGGATCTATATGATATAGTCAACCGATTTTGATTAAATTTAGTACAGTGCTTAGGAACTATAAAAAACTTTACGAATACCAAATTTGGTCTTAATATCTTCACAAATAAATGAAACACAACAAATTTTGTTCAAAAATCGATTTTTTGGAAGATTGGCCCTATGGGAGCTATATGGTATAATCAACCGTTTTTGTTCAAATTTGGTACAATGCTTGGGTTCTCTCTTCTGAATGCCAAATCTGGTTACGATATCATTATTAAAAAATTAAATATAGCGAATTTTGTATAAAAAAAGGTATTTTGGCCGATCGGTCCTATATGATATAGTCAACCGAATTTTGATTAAATTTGGTACAGTGCTGGGGAACTATAAAAAACTTTCGAACGCCAAATTTGGTTACGATATCTTCATAAACAAACGAATTATTCACCTAAAACTTTATTTTTTTTTCGAGGTTGTCTGAAACACTCTTATGGGAGCTATATAATTTAACATCGATATCAGAAAAATAAAATAAACTTGTCTTCTATGCAATAATATGGGATCTAATGTGAAAGTTTGGTTACTCTAGCTCTTACCATCTCTGAGATCTAGGCTTTCAAACGGACAGACGGACGGACGGATAGACGGACATGGGTGTATCGACTTCTCTAGTCAACCTGATCATATTTTAGGTAACTTTGGGGCGTCTCCGACGACTCCTTCTATATGTTACATACATTTTCGGCTTGCACAAACTTAATATACCCTTTGTATTGTACTGTACAGGGTATAAAAACAAATTTTGAATATTTACACTCAGAAAAAGTGTTCATCAAAAGTCGTAAAATAATGGGAAACCAATTTTCATCTAAAAAAATGTATAAAAAAAATATAATATATAAATATATATCAATAAGTGAGCCCGGCAGACGTTGTCTTGCCCTAACTTTTTAAATACTCTTAAAGTGAATAAACATCGTAAGATTCTCTAGTTAGCTTATATGAAAAAATATAAGATTTTTAGATTATTTTGCAGCTCGATTCAAACTTGTACCATTATTAGTCGAATGTCGCGCTTCACGGGTCTGTTTTAACCGAATTTTTTCACGTTGATTGCGATCTTCACTTTCCTGGGCAGTACGATTAGATTGATAACACTGTACAACAGTGATTGAAGCACTTTTCAAGTGACCTAGTGTACGTTGTAGGCCTTGACGAGTACAGTCACGTTAGTGTGTTTCAAAATGCGTCCAACACCCCTGAAATTCTCAAGTTATTGCTTAAAAACCGTTTTTCGGGTACTGCGATCACTCCAACAATCGACAACGTCGTCATCTTTCAACCGATTTTCGATTGCTTTATGGAATTGTTGCCGAAAGAACGCAAGTAGTTCAAGCTTTGATAGGATGAGTAGTACAATTTGATCTTAGTGGACTTCATATTCAAAGCAACTACGAGATTTTTTAAAAGTTATCTCGAGATGTTACACTTTTTTCGCCCGTTTGTTCACACTGTTGACGTCGATTTTTTATATCGAACATTTGTTAACAACAACCTTTCCGTTTTTAACACTTGATCTTGCAAGAAACTCATCAATGCCGAGTAAGAAAAGTCATGGTTTATCAAAATCGGTTGATAAATTTTTAAGTTACGACGCTTATTGTAAACAAGAAAATTAAACTTCCATCGATAAAAAAGAAAGTTTTAGATGGATAATTCGCAAAAATCAGATTTGAAATTCATCGAGGCGTTCATGAGAACACCCGTAACATGTAAAACATATGTTTCTTTTATATATATATATGGATTTCAATTTGTTAAAGTACTTTAAAACAAAACAAACTATTGCTTTTATTTTTTAGAAATCTTCATACATCTTTAAGATTATATCTGAGAAGCAATTCAAAATATGGCTGGCATAAAATTCTGCCTGCTGAGGCAGGTCATTATAAAAGCATTCCTAGCCAAACCTACACACACTTACATACACTTGGAGGCAGTCATCTAAAGGCGACAACATTAGAGAGCACATAACTCAAACAAATAACAAAAACAAAATACGTAGCCAACCTCAATGCGACACAACGCCTCGGCATTAGCTAAACATCAGGTCCACATTATTATTATGGTCAGTCTAAAAATATAGCGCCCAACGCAAGCACTAGCCGTATTTTCATCGGGATTAACGTGTAGAACTCGTACATAAGTTTTTTTATTTTCCGGGCAGTTAGTCCTACGTAGCCTTAAGATGCCACCAAAACGTCCTTTGCCACCGCAAGTGCCGAAAAAGCCAAATCCTAGCATGAACTACGAAGTGTTAATCTATTTAAATTCGTTTTATTTTGGCATGTTCGCCTGCTGTGAGCTGGCCATGGGCCTGTTAAAGGCTATAAATCTTAGCTATACAGGTCATACATTGGCACAGGATTCGGCCGTAATGATAAGCTTCATTGTGTTGGAGACCATACGACTAATAATGGGTCGCATGGGTTCATTGGCCGGCAGAGGTACTGACTATAGTAATACCACACTAAATGCACTAAATGTTGACATACTTATTAGCTATATATATATGTATATATAGCTGTCTTATTTTTAGCCAACTTTTATCATATATGTATGTATTTATACTAAAACTTTTGTTTTTTATTTACAGGTTGGTCTGCGATTTTATCAGTTTTTTTAACCGCACCTTGCTTTCTGGGTGTCTCCTATCTGCTACTGCTGCAAACCTATAAACTACGATTGGAATATTGTCTTTGTACGCTACAAATCGGTCTATATTTTACCGAATTGTGGTATGCAATACTATTCGTTTTCTCACTATGTCGTCCAGTAACTTATGATTAATAGTATGTAGTACAATACAACTAACTATAACAAACAAAAAAAGTTTAAAAGGCGTTTTGTCAGGCCTTTAAATCAGCAATATACAAATAAATATAATAGTAAAAAAAAAGAAATTCCATGTTTTTTGTTCTGTTTAGAATTTAAACGATTTTGAGTTTATACACAAAACATGGCTAAGATACTACTAACTAATTAATGTAGCGGCAGCTTTTGAGCGCTGATTTGCTCATGCCCAATATATATATTGTACTATATATAAGATTTAAAATATACATTATATACATGTAAACGGTTTTGTATACAACAACAAGAAGAGAAAAACATAACCTAAGTAAAACCAGAAATGTTAACATTTAAGCATCAATTTGGAACCAATATAAGACAACAACTAATTGAATAATTTTCAAATTTTTAAGAAACATTTTTTTGTAAAATATATATATATACAAAATATATACATATTTAAAAAGCAACTACAACTTACAAGTTACTATATAATTTGTGCGCAAAGCAGCCAGAGCAGAACTCGAATCTTTACACGCCAAAAAACAAAAAATAAACGCTCCTGTCTTGGCACTATTTTAATTTTGTATCGGTTAAAAAAGTTCTAGTCAAATAATAAACAATTTAAAAGCAAGTTGTGTATATTATGCTTTAGCGCCTAAGTAAAAACAACAACTTAAACCAAAGCAGTTCTTAAAAAATTGTAGTACATAAAATGTTATATTAAAAAACTCAGTCGTGAGTCGTGGCAACAACTTTAAAACCAACAACCCACTTAAAAAAAAGAGTCTAAAAAATGTGTGTACTTTAAATGAAAAAAATACTTTATATGCCTAAATAATAAGCCTAGTTACTAGACTATCAAAAAAAAAAACAAAACACTGTTCAAGGCAAGAAAAATTCATGTAATAGCAAAACCAAACTAGTTAAAATTTAACTAACAAAATAGCAAACATTTACATAGTTTAATAGCATACATATAGCAAAAATAAAAACTTAAGAAAATTGTCTAAATTTGCTGCCTGCTTTAAAAGAATTCCTTTGTGTGTCCTAAGCATTATGTAAAAAACAGCGTTTCATAAATAAATTTAAGCACAACCCAACAAATCCAACAATGCTTGTCAACAATGTGTACACACTTATATCAAAGCTGAGTTCCAATATTTTTCAAAATATGTTTTAAAACTTCTTATGTACATAAAACAAAATATTTAAGACTTTTATCTGGTTTCACAGCAAATTAAGCGCACAAAACACACATCCTTTTAGGCATAACTAAAAATGCGCAAAAAAATTCCCTGTTTAAAAAATTTGATATATAAATTTTAGCCTAACAATTTTTTCCAAAAAACCCTAAATTTTAAGCAGCAGCAGTCGAAACAATCTAAAAATAAAACGCCTAAAATATTGTGTTAACAAATTAATTTGTAAAATATTTATTATACTTTTTGTTTTTGCAAAATGTTAACATTATTTTTAAAGAAAACGCTGTAGTCACAAAACAAAAAACCAAGTTAGTTACCAAAAAAAGTGTAATTAATAAAAACTAAAAACATGTAAATTTAGTAAATAACAAACGATTTTATGAAAAATTATATACACAATGAGAAAAATACCAATTAAAAGTAAAAAAATAAAAACAATAAAAAAATAGTTCTTTTTGTTTGTTCCCAGCAGGCTGTGCTTACAATTCTCCAAAATTTGTTATAAACATTTTTTTCCTTAAACAGATAGTGACAACATTTACGGCATATACAACTCATTAATTTATTTTGTTTAATTATTTTGTTTTTCTGTTTTGGATATTTACCCAAATTTCTACTAAGCTAAATTGGCGGCTGATGCGGCTTAAACATTCCACTTGAGCGGCATGGACAAAAAATTTGGTAAGTAAAACCGCGCTGCAGCAGTCTTACCCTTTTCCAACTCTCACAACTTGCAGATGAAGCTTTGAAGTCACAATCCAGTAGCAGTCGACGCGTCATGTGGAAGCTTAGCAACGATGAAGGCGATGAGGCCTTTGATACGCTCACAAAGGTTGCTCCCTCAAAAGTGCGCCAGCAACGCTCTCAACATTTGGAACTACCCAGCACTAGCACACAAGCTGTGCCAGACATGAAATCCACGGGCAGTGGTAATAGCTACGCGACTGATGCTTGGCATCAGATCTACAAGCTAATACGCGCTAATAAGTTGGCCGAGGAGCTGAAAAGACCCTCGACTCTGGGTTTGCGCTATAAACCATCTAGCGAATCCTTAAAACAAAAGTATATTTTAAGCTGCTTTAAGTCGCAAAAACTTGATCAAGCTCGTTCAGAGCAAAGCAAAGTAAATGATCTGAAAATGATTGTGACTGATGTTAAGCTGGAAGCTTGCTGCTGGCCGCCCAATCAAATGGCTGTAGTACGTGACGTCGCTCCTACGTTTGCGCAACGCATACCCAATGATACAGATTCGGCCAACTCGTATAGTTTGGAGGTGCCATACAACACGCCCGTGGGTAATAACTTTCGGGCCAGCAGCGATTTGTCTTTGGACAAAGCAAGCTCACAAGCTGCCTTGTTTTCCAAACTAAATGCAGTCATTGCTAATCAGTCAGCTAGTGATTCTACGCATGTCAAGAAATCTATTTCCAAGAAATCGCGCAATGGCCAGGCCAAAACAGCAAGCTCTGCCAAAAATACAAGCAGCAACAGCAAAACAATTGTTTTGAGTAAAAGTTTTCCAACATTTCGTCAGCGACAAATTGAATTGCATAATTATCGTGTGCAAGTCGAACAACGCCGCTTGGATTTGTTGGAACTGAAGATTGCACGTGAACGTGAGGATGCTTTGCATAATGAGATACTGTTTCAAAAGGAATTGCAAATCAAGGAACGACTTATCAGTTCTACGGATGAAATGATCAACGAAACTGAAATTTAAAAACTCCTTAGTTGGTTAATTCTGAATTCAAGTATACAATATATTTAGGCCAAAATTTGCAATAGCCGTAACACTTTACTGTCAATAAAATCAATAGTAAGCTAAGCATGTATTTTATTTTAATTAGTTTTCATAAATAAACATATTTCACTAGATTATGATTTTTTGTGCAAAAGCAGTTGAATTGAAAATTGAAATAATAATAATACAAATCTTAGTGGGGTAACACTGTAAACTAATTGTTGACGTTTTGTTGTGACTGGCTAAACAGCTGTTCAAAACAATTTGTTTAGCTTTGCGGTTGTTTAAGTTACACTAAACAATTTAAACAGGCTTAAAATGTTAATTAATATGTGCAGAATATGCGGCAGAAGCAACATCTGCGACAAAAGTCTGAACTTGTTTGAAACTTGCAATCGAAAGTTGTTAGGACACATTAATATGCTGACGGAAATGCAAGTAAGTCAAAATAAACATTACATTTTCTCCTTTCAATATTTACCATTTTTTAGCTCAAAGAACTTAATGACGCCCCTGCGTTCATTTGCTTTGGCTGCCAAACTGATCTCAAAATTGCCATGGCATTCCGTAAGCGTTGCATTAAGACACAAAAGAAATGGCAGCCCAGCGAACAAATCAGTGTTGAATTTTCTAGCAGCAATGAGGAAAGCTACCGCCAAAAAACCAAATGCCGGACAAGAAGAAAAACGGCTCGTGCGAAAGCTGTTACGGAAAGTGAAGACAAGAGTCAGCCTCAAAAGACAGTGCAAATTATGTTAAAAGAACAAGTCTTTGTCAATATAGCAAGAGATGAGTTTGATTCAGAACGTGACCATTTGGAGCTTCACTGTGGCATAAAAATAGAAGAATCATCTAGCAGTGATGATGAATACCAGCCTCCAGTTGTCTTACCTAATAGTTCAAAAATCTATATTTGTGAACAGTGCGGGTCACATATCAACACCAAGGCTTCGTTCGAGCGCCACATGCTAAAACATACAGGCGAGCGTCCTTTTGGCTGCGAGTAAGTTAAACCCGCTAATTGCTAGATTCTATTGATTATATTTCTTGCATCAAAGACTTTGCCCATCACGTTTCCTGTCGGCTGGTGAACTACGCGCCCATGGTTTGACACATACAGGCGAGCGACGATTTCCTTGTCGCTACTGTGAGCGCAAATATATGAGCTACATGGGAAGACTGAAACACGAACGTATTCACACAAATGAGCGACCTTTCGTTTGTGCGGAATGCGGCAAAACCTTTACAACTTCGTTCATATTAAAAAATCATATGCTAGTGCATTCAGGTGAACGATTATTTCGATGTGATCTCTGCCAGCGTTCCTTTCAAAGAAAAACTCATTTAAAAACACATTATCGTTCGAATATGCATCAACAAAATGTGGAAAAGCAACAGCACGATGAAAATCGTGGAATAATAACTTAGATAAAAATTATAATTAACTATTTTAAGGATACTTATACTGGAGTGGCTAGTTTAGTTCCGCATGGCGAAGCTCCTTTCTACAACTTTCATTTGATTTAAAATCAAAAAAAGTATGAACATAAACAAAAGGATAAAAATAATAAAGACTATTAATTGTATGTTCTCCAGACCATAATTTGACATCCGAAAGCTTTCGTGATTTTGGTGGAATCCTGCAACGTTATTGTTAACCATAAGCATTTGTTGCAATAACTTGCTTATTTAAATCCAAATAGTTTTTGACTTACGTTAGATGGCGCCAGAGTGCTTACAATCTGTCAGAGTTTACGGTGAATGCCTATTTTAGACAAATTGTTTACTTGGCTTTGTTTACTATTGAAAATTTATAGCCTTCAATGGTATTAAATCCCAAAAATGCTGCAAAACATTTGCCGCATATGCGCAAAGGACACAGACAACGTTAGTGCTATAAATTTATTTGAAGAAAGCCATGACAAGTTTCTGTGCCAAATACATCTAATCACAGGAGTTTTGGTAAGTGGAGTTCAGCAAGGTTCAACAATGTTTTTTTAATCGGCTTCTAATACATTACAGCTAGAGGCAAAACCTAACTTTCCTGACTTTTTATGCGAAAACTGTTTATCCGACTTAAAATGTGCTATAGAATTTCGCAAGCGCTGTTTAAGCAATCAAAAACAATGGGAAGAAGCTGAGGAGGCAGCGGAAAACTGTTCGACACGAAGGAGCAAACGCAGGAAGAAGCATTGCAATAGCAATAATGAGGTTGACGAAGTACTGATAAAAGTTGAAACAGACTTTAGTGTGGAAGACAAAAACGTTCAGCTATTGGATCCGGTGGACATAAATGTATCATTTGATGAAGAAGAAACCGTGTATAAAGAGATTTCTGATAGCGACACCGAATGGTCCGGCTCGAAAAAAAAAACAGAACAGAAACAACAACAACAGAATCGAAATTGTGATACTGAAGAATTTGTGAGCGTAACCGATACCGAACTACCATATTTTGAGGAGGGACGCTCAGAGTTATTACAGACAGCAAAAAGGAAGCGAAAGCGAAGACGTCACTCTGAAAAGGAAACAGAATGCGATACTGAATGGTCCGGTTCTAAAATAACGGAAGAAAAGAAAATAAATAATGAGGCCACTAAAACTGCAAAGAAACTTCGTGCCAAACAAATATTGCCAGTATTTTTTTGTGATCAATGTGGCGCCAATGTAACTGGTAAATCTTCATTCGAACGTCATCTACGCAAGCACGCAAACCTAAGGCCCTATCAATGCGAGTAGGTATTTCATGGTAACATATGTACACACCCACCTAATGCATTCTTCACTACACAGCGCGTGTTCCGCTTGTTTTCTTTCGGCTGGGGAGCTCAAATGCCACCAGGTCACACACACAGGCGTTCGAAAGTTTCCCTGTCGCTACTGTGAGCGTACCTATGTAAATTACAGCGGGCGTTTGCGCCACGAACGAACACACACCAACGATCGTCCATTCATGTGTTCACAGTGTGGTAAAACTTTTACAAATTCCTATATACTAAAGAATCATATGCTAGTGCACACAGGTGAACGCCTGTTTAGGTAAAGTAAAAAAACTTTTTTATTTGTATACAAATTAAAGACTAGTTTTATTTTCAGATGCCATCTTTGTGAGCGTTCCTTTTCAAGGCCAACTCACCTAACGACACATTATCGCTCAAATACCCATAAACAGAATGTAGCAAAGGCAACGGCGCGGCAAGTTGATGAATCAAAACCCGATGGCTTACTGCACGCAACTACGGCATCACAATCAACAAACCCAATAACCGAATCCTTTAACTAAGATAAAACAAATGTTGTGTTATGTTTTTGCTTTTTGCCTATTTGCAGCACAAATCGGCAAAATTATTAATTGTAATTGTAATTGTTTTCGGTGTCCAGTACGTTTATTACATTTAAACAATACATTTTAAAATGTCTATTCATATATTTGACCTTTTGGGAATGCAGCTTATTGTTAAATTCGGTACACATGTCTAACATTAAATAAATCACCACCTTCACTTTACCAGAACAAAACACACTGCTTGCAATATATTGCAAGTAATATAATAATTACTCAACTTAAAATGATTTATTTTTTAAGTGAATTGCCGCAAATCGATCATAATAATTTAGTTATTACGAAATTTTTATGCTAATTTGCTTTTACACTTGCTTATTTTAGCGTTTGATCAAGAAGAAACCGTGTATAAAGAGATTTCTGATAGCGACACCGAATGGTCCGGCTCGAAAAAAGAAACAACAGAACAGAAACAACAACAACAGAATCGAAATTGTGATACTGAAGAATTTGTGAGCGTAACCGATACCGAACTACCATATTTTGAGGAGGAACGCTCAGAGTTATTACAGACAGCAAAAAGGAAGCGAAAGCGAAGACGTCACTCTAAAGAGGAAACAGAATGCGATACTGAATGGTCCGGTTCTAAAATAACGGAAGAAAAGAAAATAAATAATGAGGCCACTAAAACTGCAAAGAAACTTCGTGCCAAACAAATATTGCCAGTATTTTTTTGTGATCAATGCGGCGCCAATGTAACTGGTAAATCTTTATTCGAACGTCATCTACGCAAGCACGCAAACCTAAGGCCCTATCAATGCGAGTAGGTATTTCATGGTAACATATGTACAAATCCACCTAATGCATTCTTCACTACACAGCGCGTGTTCCGCTTGTTTTCTTTCGGCTGGGGATCTCACATGCCACCAGGTCACACACTCAAGCGTTCGAAAGAAGTTTCCCTGTCGCTACTGTGAGCGTACCTATGTAAATACCAGCGGGCGTTTGCGCCACGAACGAACACACACCAACGATCGTCCATACATGTGTACACAGTGTGGTAAAACTTTTACAAATTCCTATGTACTAAAGAATCATATGCTAGTACACACAGGTGAACGCCTGTTTAGGTAAAGTAAAAAACCTTTTTTATTTGTATACAAATTAAAGACTAGTTTTATTTTCAGATGCCATCTTTGTGAGAGTTCCTTTTCAAGGCAAAGTCACCTAACGACACATTATCGCTCAAATACCCATAAACAAAATGTAGCAAAGGCAACGGCGCGGCATGTTGATGAATCAAAACCCGATGGCTTACTGCAGGCAACTACGACATCACAATCAACAAATCCAATAACCGAATCCTTTAACTAAGATAACACAAATGCTGTGTTATGCTTTTGCTTTCTGCATATTTGCAGTACAAATTGGCAAAAATATTAATTTGTAATTGTAATTGTTTTCGGTGTCCAGTACGTTTATTACATTTAAACAATACATTTTAAAATGTCTATTCATATATTTGACTTATTGGGAATGCAGCTTATTGTTAAATTCGGTACACAGGTTTAACATTAAATAAATCACCACCTTTACTTTACCAGAACAAAACAGACTGTTTGCAATATATTGCAAGTAATATAATATTCAGTCAACTTAAAATGATTTATTTTTTAAGTGAATTGCCGCAAATCGATCATAAAAATTGAGTTATTACGAAATTTTTATGCAAATTTGCTTTTACACTTGCTTATTTTAAATTTGTGACTTGTTTTTAGTCTATTTAAGCTTTGTACATATATTTTAATAACTTAAAGGTAAATGTGAGCTGTGAAATTGGCAGTCGATTCTCACCATTTAAAGATTATTTACTTTTAACAGACGATAGAACTTGTTTCTCCAGGTTACGTTGGTGCACAATGGAGCGATTATGTGTAGCAAGATGTGTGTTTCGCGTAAACGATTTGTCACAAAGATCACATCTGCAAAAAAAACGATTTTTTAAATGAAATATGATTTAATTTTGTGTGCTTACCTGAATGCGCGTTCTCCAGAATGTACAAGCATATGATTCTTTAGTATATAGGCCGTGGTAAAAGCTTTTCCACACTCGCTACATGCATATGGACGCTCATTTGTATGAGTACGCTCATGTTTAACGCGAGTACTATAATCTGAGAAACTACGACCACAGTATTTGCAGGCAAAGGGCCGTTCGCCAGTGTGCTTGCGCATATGGCGCCTCAGCTCAGAGGTGGTACAAAAGCGGTCCTCACATACTCTAAAATAAATAAAGCACAGTAGAGAAAGCGCAAGTTTCTTAAATCGGCTCGAACTTACTCGCACTCATGTTCTTTTTCTCCACGATGTCGACGTAGATGTACATCAAATGACATGCGACCACTTATGTGGTTACCACAAAGATCACAAATATAAATGTCACCAGCACGTCCCTTATGTTTTTCCGGCTTAGGCTTTGAGGCGCGTTGCGGTTTTTGTATTTTGTCGACGCATACTTCTATCTCATATTCATCGTCTAAAACATTATCCAAGACTGCCACTTCATCATCGGAATCGTAAACATAGGGCTCACAATCTTCGGCTGCTTCAGCCACTATTTCATCCGGCACTAGAAAAAGTGCCTCTTCTTTCAAAGGCGATTCGCAATACTGCTGCACCATCTCCTCTTCTTCATTCACCTCTACAAATTCATTTCGCGCTTCTTGGATTTGTTTATCTGCTGATATAAGCATTTCTTGATAGCTTTCCGAAACTTCATTTCTCTCCTTTTCCGCCAAAGAATCCAAGAGGTTTAGTTGGGCAGCAATAATGCGTTTACGAAATCGTATACCACTTTCCAGTTCCTGTTGGCAGCAATCACAAATTAGTTCCGGCAAAAACTCATACCTTTCCAGCTGCGTTTTAAGAAATTGATTTAGTTTTAGAATGAATTGTTTGTTGATGTTACACTTACTCGTACTCCAATCAATATTTCAATATGCCAAAGCAGTTTGCGATTATTGCTCTCAAATACTTTCAATGCTCTTTTACCACTTGCGTATCTACTACAAACGCGGCAAACGTTTTTAAGCATTTTTGTTTTTTAAAGTTGTAAATTAGAATAAGTTGAACTGCGGAATAAATAGCAATACAAGTATAGTTGTTAATGGCATTTTGCCATTCGCAGCGTACAGATCTAAATGACACTTTGCCATTCACAGCCAAACGCTAAAATGTTATCAGCCAACCGCTTTTTAAATATATTTTAATCGCACACTTGCAATAAGTCTAATAATTTTGTTTCTTAACATAATTAAAAGAACAGCGTTAAGCTAATGTTTATTTTGTCTATAATTAATATACGAGTTTATTTCGTCAGCAATTAATACACACATATGTATTTTAATATGACAGTGAAAATGAATGTGCAAATAGATTGGAACTCATATCAGAATTAAAAGGCGTATACCATATACATAAATTCCACAAGCAACTCAAAAAACTATTTAAGAATCCTGCAATGCTTGGGCCTGAGCGTTCATTAGTTCCTGCTTTTCAACGTTGCGTTTGTGCACCGTAGAACGATTATGTGTGATAAGATGTGTGCTTAGCATGAAATTCTTATCGCACAACTCGCATCTGAAATCAGAAAACATATTTAAATGTTCGAATTTAAACCAATCTATGCACTTACCTATATGCACGTTCGCCTGAATGGATCAGCATATGATTCTTAAGAATGTAGCCTGTGGTAAAAGCTTTTCCACATGTTGTGCAGACATAAGGGCGTTCGTTGGTATGGGTACGTTCATGCTTAACATTTGTGGTGTAGTCCGTAAAGCGACGTCCACAATACTTACAAGCAAAAGGACGTTCTCCCGTGTGTTTACGCATGTGACGCTTTAGTTCGGACGTAGTGCAAAATCGATTCTCGCAAATTCTATTGAAAAAACATTATCAACAAAAGAGCTCATCTTACAAAAAAGTAAATCAACTTACTCGCATTGGTATTGTTTTTCACCACGATGTCGACGGCAATGTAACTCAAAGGCTACGCGACCAGTTACATGATTTCCACATTGTTCACAAATAAAAATGCTTTGACCACCACGACGCATTTTGGTCTTTATAGTCTTTTGTTTACGTGGATGAATTAATATTTTTTCTTTGACGTTTTCAAACTCATCGTCTAATACATTATCTAAGACAGCCACTTCATCATCAGAATCATATTCGTAAGTTTCAGTTACTTCCACATCGTGTTTAATTAAACTCAATTCCTCTTCTTTTTTAATCATTTGGTTCAAATTCATTTCCATATCCTCTTCAATAATTTCCTGGTATTCATTTTCTTCAATATATATGATGGGTTCGGCTTCTTCCGAGACTATATCATCAGTCAAGTGATCAGGTGGACTTTCCTGTAAAAACTCTTCTTCTTCATCCAGCACAGCCTTTATATCAAGTTCTTCCACGTCTGAATCTACTAACTCGCTTAGTGGTACAACGCTAAGTGTAGCTTTTTTTAATTTCTCGGTTTGTTCTTTTGCGGCAATACGCTCTCTCTGTTTATCTGATACCATAGCTAATAGCTCTTGTTGGGCATTAATGCAGCGTGTTCGGAACTTGATTGCATCTTGCAGTTCTTTGTTGCAGCACTCGCAAATAAGTTCCGGTAAAACATCGTATCTATGAAGCTATTAGGAAATATTTAATATGCAACACATATTACTTAATTTGTGACAAATTGTTTGGCTAGGTCATTTACTCACTCGAAGTCCTGTGATTGTTTCAATGTTGTCCACTATTCTATTGTTAGCTTTTTCAAAGATCTTCAATGATTTTTTTCCACTTGCATATTTGCTGCAAACTCTGCAAACATTTTTAAACATTCTTTGCCGCGACGTATCCATTTTTATTTTAATTTCGTCGAGCGTAAATGTTTTTACAAGTCGTAAAAAAGACGCGTCGCTTTGCCAGCTGTTTAATAAATTTGATATTCACAGGGCAACGTAAACATGAATAGAATTTGGCGCCTTTTATAGTTGCACATTTCATTCGGAATTGAAGAACGAACTTACTATGGTTAATCTTGCTTGAGTTTAAGCAGCAGCATAAGCATATTTTACAAGTTTTACATAGTGACAAAAACTTATCAGTATAAATGAACGTAATTACACATAAATAAAATAATCCAAATGTAAACAATAACACAGCTGATTGCCATTCATAAATTTCTTAATTTTTGAATGGCCATTCACTATGAATCTGCATTGCCATTCGCATTTAATAAATTTTTAACATTTATTTATATAGTAAATATTTTGCGCTCTGAAAATATTTGATTACATCGAATTGTTTTATTCACAAAAATACAAAAAAAAATTGGCATCAGCTGTTTTTAGCCAATGCCGACAGTAACGCCATGACAAGTTTGGATTGGTAAGGCTATTTTAGGAAAATATGCTCAAATAAATGTATTTAATTGTTCAAACTTAGGGTTTGCGTGCCGCGTTGCTACAAGGTAACGAAAAACTATCTGCAAGGCTATGAAACCTACGACCATCCACTTAAGGTGCAGACTATTACAGTATGTGCTGCGCTTCTTCGCTTACTTTTATGTTACTAACTAGTTTATTTATGCGGACAGTGTGTGGACAGCAAAGGCACCCGTGCGCCTAGTCTAGGCAGCAATGCCAGCAGCCGTTCTTCCAGTATGTCACTATTAGCAGAACCCTTGAGCTTGGCGTTTGATGGCACCGATCCATTGTCACAGTTTGCGCGTCAGGAGCAGGAGCTAAATGATCCGCTTACACAAATGGCTAGTGAATATGTAAGCATTAGCTCTAACAAAGCTGCGCTACAAAATTATTCATTTTTATAACTTAATGTAGGAGCTCAAATCGAAGCGTCGCGAAAAATCTGCACCAGAGGATAACACCCTAAGTTGGAGCACACGTCGATTGGGCATTTTAAATCGTTTTACTACCAATGAAAAGTTGTCGCTGTCTACAAGCTTTCTTTGCACTGGCAATACCGAGGGAGGATCGGAGAATAGTAGGTTAAATTTTATACACTCGCTGGAAGCAACACTTAAATCAACTTTTCTCTGTTAAAAACATTTTATTCCGTTCACAGTTAAAGCACAAACGGTTGTGGCAGACAAAGTAAAGTATCGACTAGAACAACTAGACCATTTTGATGACGGCAGCATGCGGCACATGATGGACTTGACGCAACAGGAATATATACAACGATTCGAGCAACTAAAACAAGAACTCATACAATCCTGGCATAGCGATCAACGTGTAAAAGCACTCAAAATAGCCATACAATGTGCCAGAATGTTGGCTGACACCACAGTTCTACAGTTTTATCCCAGTCAATATGTGCTTATCACAGACATTTTGGATGCTTTTGGCAAATTGGTGTATGAACGTTTGCGCACAAAAGCGACGGGCGCACCGGGCGCTGCGGCTTCCACTGTAGAAAGGGAACGCGAAAGTGCTCGTGATACTTGCCAAAATTGGTTTTATAAGATTGCCTCCATAAAGGAACTGCTGCCGCGATTGTATTTGGAAATGGCCATATTTAAATGCTACGAGTTTTTGCTGCCAGCTGAATACGAAAACTTGCTGCTACGCTTAACTCGCCAGCTGCGGGGTTTGGCTGATCCTTTGGTCTCTAGTTATGCGCGCTGTTACATGGTGCGCGTGGGTATCACAGTCACTAAAAGCAAGCAGTATATACGTGAAAATTTTAGTGATTTATTCATTATATATCCACAGGTAAGAATGCATGCTATAATTCGTAAAAGCAAAATCTTGTCAACCTTTAAACTATTACAGATATTCCGCTATGTTGCTCGCTTTAATCTGCATCCAGAGATTATTACGTCAAGTGCTTATTTGCAGCTATATGCACCTGCCTTTGACTTTATGCTGCAGTCATTGGTACATAACTGTGAGCTTTTTACTCAGGATTTACTCAACGAGTGCAAGGAACTAAAAAATAAGTAAGTAGCAAACAATTCATTTTGATTTTATTCAATTTATATCATATTCTGCTCACAGTGGCGCCCTGCTCGTGTCCATACTTAACGCTTTTAAGGCTGAATTTATTGCTACTAATGCCTTGGAATTTGTGGAACTGATTAACAATTGCGATACGCCTGGTATTTCAAAGTCTCAGCTGTTGCGCGCCTTAGGCACATGTGTTAGCAGCTGTGCGCCTTTGCAGGAGCAGCGTGTGCTCTTTTTAAATACTTCATTCCAAATTATTAACACATTTACGGATCCAAATGAATATATTAATTGTGTGGAAACTTGGGCGCCTTTTGTAGCACAGTATTTTACGGTGAGTGTGTAACATTTTAACAAAACTCAGCTAATCTATATTACGTTGCAGATACACGAAGTAAATCGCTTTCTGGGTGAGCTCAATGCACGCATGTGCCTGGGCAAGGCCTATGAAAAACACTATTCTCAATTGCAAAGCATTTTGGTAAAAATTATGCAAAACTATCGCACCATTGAGTTATTGCTTATACAGGAGCATTTTCTGCCGTATTTGGATTTGTTTCACAAAGAGTCTGTGCGCGTAGAGGTCTGCAAGACTATACTTAACTATTATAAGCAAAACAGCGAGGAGTATACCTGTGATGCGGTGGTCACCAATGCGCTCATGTATCTGGGCAAAATACTTAATGATTCCGTGAAGTGAGTGTTATTTTAACTAATGCAAACTGAATCGAGTCTGGAACGTTTCTAAATGGGCGTTAAGTTTCGTTTCTGGCTAATTTTGTGAGCGGCTTTTTTAAAGTGATCACTGTCTTCTCTATTTTATTTGTTTAGCGCTCTCACCGTAGAAGATGAGCGTCGACAGATTTCCCAGCTCATTAACGCTTTTATACACAAAGTAAACTTGGGAAATAATTTGGAGCAGCAGCTGAGCTTCTATGTGGAGGCACGCGGCACATTCAGTAATTTAGATGCGGTTTATGTTACCTTGGTGCATGCTGCTTGCAAACTGGCCATGACTACCAGACAACGGATCACGCAGCACACACGCAAAACCACGGGCTTTGTCAAGGCGTGCATAGCTTACTGCTTCATTACCATACCTAGCATTATTGCAGTGCATCAACAAATGGATTTGTATTTGTTATGTGGTCAGGTGGCACTATTGAATCTATGTTTGGGACAAGGTAAAATGTTTTATGGTTTAATTTTAATCATAACTTTTAATTAACGAAACTTTTATCCATAGCTGATGCCTGTTTTGAAGCTGCGCTAGGTTTAGTCGACGAATTGCCTGTGGCTATTGATTTTGAGGGCAAGCAACGCAGCATGGAAAGTTACTTGGTTTCATATTTATGCAATATGTTGGCCACCTTAGTCATAGTGCCGGATAGTCATGAACAAGGTGTTTTATATTTTTTGCGTCTTTTACTTGATGTTGTGGCCAAGTACCCGTTTAAAGCGGAGAGCCCAGCAGCCTGTACCATTTATTTGCATGCATTGGATATGCTTTACGTGCAAAGCTTGGAGAAGTTCCCTTATCATATAGAAAATGGTATGTAATTGAGTTTTTGATTATTTATTACATATTTAAATTGTATCCTGCAAACGTGGGACAACTTGTGATTTAACCAACTCAACTTTTGCATTAATATGGTAGGCCAAGCTTTAACAATTAAAATTGTTATTAAGAAAGCGTTGAAACACGAATATAATTCATATACTTCAATCAAATAACTACGCATAAAAAAATGTTCAAACGCAAATATTTTATAATGTATTGGCTTCTATACCTATTGGTCTTTTGGGCTCTGCTAAATACGATGGAATGCAATCCAAATCACGTAAGACGCGTAAATTTAAAAATGCAACGCATGACAAGAAAGGTGAACAAATTTATCTTTAGTATGACCGCAGCGCGTTGACAAGCAGCTTCTATGGAGGCCATTCGCAAGATCTAGAGAAATGTAATACTAAAGCTGAGCTGGATAATAAAGCTTGCGATGCCAACATCAAGTTAGCACATCCTTCTGGTCAGACGGCCAGCAAAATAGCCCAGCAAGCAGCCCGAGATGCCGAGGCAGCTAATTGGGCCCAAGTACTCGCCGCAAAAAATGCATCCAAATACGTACTACAACAATTGGCCCAAAAGGCAATCCAAGCGGCTCAGACTGCCGAAGCTGTACTTGAAGGCAAGGAAGCGCTGGTAATGGTTTACGAAAAAGAAGCTAGAAATGCCGAAGAAGCATATGATGAAATGACTGCTATGCTGGAAGAGAGCAAAGAAAAAGCTGAAAGATTCAACGATACGGTCAATATTGCTGCGCAACAGGTGCTCAATACGAAAGAACTAATACGGGAAGCTTATGCATATGTGCACACTTTGGAACAAGTTCTTAAACAGGTGCAAGACGACATAGCCGAAAAGGAGCAGTGTCTTGCAGCGACCGAGAAACGTGCCGAACGTTTAGGCCGCCAGCTTTCAAAGGCCAAAAAGGATTTTGAAAAGATTAAGTTTGATGCATATAAGGCGAATTGTTTGGCGAAGAAGGCCAGAGAAAATGCGGGCAAATGTCAGCAGTAATATGGCAGCTGTAACCGAAAATGTTTAATTATTATATTTTTTTATTTTTGTTGAAGTTTTTTTTGCTATAATGTTAAATAAAATTATATACTTATATATGTACTTATAAGCTCTAAAAATGTTTTAACATATTTTCAGTCGTTTCCAACGATGCTTTATATGGACATGATCAAAAGTTTCTGGCCGAGGTGAACAGCCTTTGTGCTCAGGTAGTTGATTCCATATTGTTGCAGCTGAAATCCTTGGGCGCTGCGCAACAACAACGCACACAGGCGCAACAAGCCTTATTACTCTTTCTGCGCATTGTGCGCTATGCGGACTTGGAGCGCGAGCAAATCTCTCAGCTGGCTTTAAATCTTTGGTTACTGGCTAGCAAAGCGGAAACTCAACTGGATGCTAAGCTGCTTGTATGTATTATGGAGTTATTTTTTTATTCTTATAGTAATTTATTGTTTACTTATCTTGCAGCCAAACGCTTTGCGTTCGTTGGAGCAGTTGTACAAGTTGATTAAGGATGCCTCACCTGCACGCGCCCAAGGCCTAGCCAAGCTAATGCTGCGCATGCGCGGCAAGTAGGTTTACACTTAAAGGACACTATACCTATACTATATTTAAACCAATTGCTGATATATATACATATATTTTATGCATTACTATCGTTTTGCATTGCATATAGAACTGATCACTATTTGTATTTAACTTTTTGTGCAATTTACCAACTGAATTTTTTTTTATAAAGTCCATATTTAACGACTATACATAAAATGCTTTGTCAATGAATGAGCTTAAAAAAGTATTGTATAGGCATGTTTATCGTGGATTAATTTGAAACTCCGATGACCCTGTCCTCAATAGAACCGGGTGAAAAATGTATATAAATTCACTGCAGTCTTAAGACATAAATATCTTTGAGATAAATTTGAATCGGTTTTTTCAAAAACCTCATAAGTCCATAAATTCAAATTTTTCAGGAATCAATAAAAACTGTTTCATACACAAACAAATGAGTATTAACGGACTTTTTTATGCTTAATTTAGTATTTGAGTGATATAAAATTAGAATTGTAAATAACCTTAACAGTTTATTAATGAAAATAATGAAAAAATCCCTAAAAACTATTTTGGACTTATGTTGTTTTAGCAAGAAATAGGATTAGTGGTATAAATTTTAACCAAAACAACTGTTAAGGTTATTTAAATTAAAATTTTTTATCTTTTAAATACTAAATTAAGCATAAAAAAGTCCGTTAAAACTCATTTGTTTGTGTATGAAACAGTTTTTATTGATTCCTGAAAAATTTGAATTTATGGACTTATGAGGTTTTTGAAAAAACCGATTCAATTTTAAACATCAAACGTCATGTAAAAACCTCATAAGTCACTGGACTTATGTTGTTTTTGCAACGAACGTCTTTTTCACGGTATTTTTTGAAGAGGAAGGATTGTATTGACTTATGTAATTTTAAGCCAGAATACGTATCTACCTTTAAGGAACCATTTTGAGCAAAAAAAGCATGTTGCAAAAAAATGTGACTTATGAGGTTTTTGAAAAAACCGATTCATTTATAACAAAAACTTTTGGACTATCAAAAACTTTTGATCCTCGCCAAGCGCTAACATTTCGATCCCATATTACCCAAATAATCAAAAGTTGTCGCTTTAAAATGATTAAAATGAATTGGCTGCTGAATAAAAATAGTCATCTTCCTCTACGATGCAAAAGAACGATTTACAACACAATAGTGGCACCCACTTAGAGATACGCTATCCATATTTGGGGTATAGCGGCTCGCTCGAATCGCTTACGTAAAAAACAAGGAATTTTCCAAGGATAACCAACAATCTAGTGAAATGCAAATTAAACACAAGCTTTTGAGTGTTTTTTAAAAGCGCATTTCGTTTGCGTTAATTTATTTTGTTAATTATTTAAATTAAATTGCTTACGCCCAATTGCAGTTATGCAAAAGCTGACATTTTAAGCATGTAGCTGTGCATGTTTACGTATGTGTGTTGTTTGTGTACATAGTATGTATATAATATACTTGTATATATGCAAAAATATGATTTACATTCTTAATTTTTTGGTAGTTCAAAACATTGAGGCATTTTGTCGATTCATTTTATGTGCATTTAAAAAAATGACTACAAAACTATGGCAGACAAATTATAATTTAAATTCAACAAATTAAACAATTAAAAGCTTTATATTTATATACCAAACAAACAGTGGCTCACAGTTTATATCAAAGCCCGACCATTTCTAAATCAGATCTTATTGAATATAATAATAAGCATTCATCAATTTTTTTGGATTGCAGCCCTATCGAGTAGCAATATTATTAAAACTTGAGCGTTGCCGTTTTTATAATTATAGATTTAAAACAATTATTTCAAATTACATTTTTTTTCTTAGCTGTATTTGGTTCAGAAGTTAAGTTATAAAACTGTGAGCCACCTTAAATAGCATATAATTTTACGTCTAGGCCTATGTATAGATGTATATGAGATTAGGTTTGTAGAGGAAAGCCAGATTTTTACTTTCGAAGACGTCAGGTTCGTCTAACCTTAACTTTGGTTCTGTCTTAGTTTTTATGAGTACAATTTGGATTTGGATAAACTTAAAAACAACTCTTAAGTTTGCCACAAAAGTTAAGGATTACATTCAAACTAACATCTGACTTTTCATCTAGTAAAAACCTCGCTTAGCATTACACAATATAGAGTATATGGTATAATATAGTGTATAAAAGTAGTCGCATTATAGTATTTGTGTGTGTGTGTGAGAAAAATACATCGAAAAGTTGTACACAGTCAATTCCTAGTTTAGAAATTCGTTTCCTTAAACTCTTTAGATTGCAGCAAAGGCGCTGCTGCAGCGCCTACTCCACCACCGCCTCCTCCATTACCATCTGCTTTCTGGCTGCTGCCATTTACTTCCGCTTGTATTGCACCACCACCCACCGTATAAGCCATTACTGTGGCATGATCCAGCTTGCCTGGTAAAGCTACAAATGCGCTGCTATCTACAACACGCTTGCGCGCTGCACGATGCTGCATGCGATTCAGTTCCACCTCGCGCTTAACGCCATCATGTGCAGTGGCCAACTTATAAAACAATTCGCGCTGCTCCAAGGTCTTGCGACGTGCCGATGTTATCATGCGCACAAAGTCAATGAGCAAGTGACACAGCCGCCTGGCCGAAACGCAGGGCGAGAAAGTGCCATTGATGCCATAGCTGAGCAAATCCTCCAAGCGATAAAGCGTCAACGCATGTCTTTGCGGACCCGTTACTAGCGGCAAGCCCGAAGCTGACTTTGGTATGCGTTGCACTGGCGGCGGCGAGCTGGGCGATTTAGCCTGCCCCGCTCCGGACAAGCGACGCGGCTCTATTACCGTCTGTGACCTCATGTACTTTGGTCTACTAGGCGCATTGTTTGGTGGACTGCTGGCCTTTTGATGCCGCGCTGGGCGCATGGGCGGCGTCGAGGTATGCAAACGCGCATAAATGGCAGAGGCGCTTTTATTCTGACGCTTGGGCGCCAAACTGATGGGCGCATTTGTGCTTGACTGCAGCTTAACATCCGGTGTCCAGGCTTCAGCAAATTTGCCCACAACCGGATCAAAATTATCGCTTATGCCATCGGAGGTCAGAAAGACAATATCACCGCGTTCTATATACGTCATAGAAAAGGTAAGATTGCTCAATTCCGGCTTGTTGCCATCGGCGGGTCCAAGTGCGCCCAGCGCATCTCGCATATCACGCATGGAGCTAATGTCATGTGAGGCTTGCGTAAATTCACGCACGCCATGTTGTTTGGAATAAACATAGCCCAGTGAGTCGCCGACATTGCAGGCACAGACCACATATTTGTTTGGATTATCCAAGGGCAGCACTACAGCTATGGTGAGTGTGGATAGGGCACCGCCTACTTCCAAAATACAGCCATGTCCCTCCCACAGGCTGCGCAGTAAGCTAACAAATACCTCCTGTGTTGTGGTAGCCATGCATTCTCGAGATGCTCCAAAGACGGCTCGATCCAAGTAGTCCAAACAGCCATGCACTGCGGAACGTGCCGCCAAGCGTGCTCCATCACCTATAACAAATTGAGTATTATTAAATGTTTTACTCCAATTTAACCAACTTACCCCAATTGACGCCATCAGCCATGGCCATGGCAGCCGCATCACCGCGTACTACCATGCCATAGCAGTCGGCAATGGGATTACCAATGGGTTCCTTAGTTAGCATATTGTTCTCATACAAAGATACAGATATGCCATAGGCAGACTCGCATTCCATCTTCCAGTTCTGCACGCCGGCTACGGAATCCTCCGTAATCCTCAAGCTAACATCGTGCACGCCGTTTTGATTGCTGACTGCCTCACGTAGTAGACGCTCCGTGGCATTATCTACCAATTGTTTTTCTACCACATTATTTTCTGCCTCCGTTACGGTCGTCTCTGTCTTTAGCTCAGTCTTTCCATTTTGTTGAATCCTTTTGTTTTGCTCATTGGCTGCACGCAGCGGTGCCGGAGAACGACTACTGCTCACCATGCTTACCACTATAGTAGTGGCTTTGCCGGATTCAGCGGCCTCCACGGCTTTGTTGGACTCCTTGTTGTTGTTGTTAGCTGCCGACAGATTGGCTATACTGGTCTTGGAGTTCTTACGAGAACGCATGCCACCTGTGGCATTTGACTGCTGATCTGCATTGCTCTGGCGACGTGAACCCGTGGTACGTCCAAATTTATTGGTAAGACGTGTAGGATTTTGGTTTTGTGCATTGTTACCCGTGCTTTTGCGCACCTCATAACAATCGTTCTCCTGCTGTGTATCGATGAAGTCGATGTCATCTGCATAGCTGGCACTGAGATGTAGCTTGGATCGTTTGATGCCGGTAAGGCCTTCGTCGGGACCTGTACAGGCGGCAGTAATGCTATCTGGACCGGTGGCATAAGTGCCTATTTTTAGTACAGGCATATCCGTGGGATTTTGTCCATTGTAGATTTCTGGGCCGGGCACAAACTGGCGTTCCATGCGGCTGAAAGAATGAAAATTGAGATTAATGGAAAGTATAATAACAAGAAATCAGAATAAGAACTGACATCCCTTTTAGGGAATAAGAAATTCTGTTAGTTGGTTTTGGATAAGATCAAAAGAGTTTTTTAAAAATAATTGGGAAAAACTTTCGTTCTCATCAGGTCTATTACTACTACTATGAATTGTGGACTCCTAAGTGGAGCATAGAGCCTCAAATAAATTTGGTTACATTCATCGTGTTGTCGTTATAACATGAAAATGGCGCCTCCAAATCCTCTGCGCTGGCTGCTGTAGCAGGAAGATTAACCAATAACTGGGTACCTCTTGGAGACATGTTTTCATTATTGTTTCGTTCCATGTTGTTCTGACATTTTTTATGGGAATCAATGAGTGATGGGTTCAAAGATTTTTTAGTTAGAAGCCGCCCCTGATATGGCGAAACAGACGCTTACCTGATGGCAATTTGCCTGCCAAAAAGGCATCAGGGTTTGTTGTGGACGGCTCTCAGCTTCAGGACTCTTCCTCGACCTTACCGGCATGAGTGGCCCCACCGATAGATATGCTACCGCAGGCATTGCTCTTGGATTCATCTCCCCTAATGCGCCCCCTCTCCACGACAAGGTGGTAATCCCCGAGAGGGAATATATAGCCAAGATAGGTCTATAGCCAAGATAAATTGGTCTTTATTCCTGCCTTAACCTGAAAGTTGCTTTTATGTCAGTCTGGCCTAAGCCAGACTGATACGTAATTTTGGAAAATCTTCAAGATCTGCAAACTTCAAAAAGGGAAACCTCATATTCTCCAGAAAAATCTTATCAGTATGAAGATACGGCCTCACATAGCTCATAAAATAAACGACCTTAAAGACAATAGATACTTGGTAGGAAAAGAGTCTTGGGGGACTCACATTCCTTTCCAGCAGCACGAACATGGATTGTTAGATAAAGGTCATGAACCGACATATCTGTCAGTACCGGGTTTAAGCATTGCGGATTTGAATCAACGATGAACGATTCATCAATTCCTTTATTTCCTACTGAATCATAGGGCAGCTAAGATTCATTATCAATTCCTTTATCTCCTACTGGATCATCATAGGGCAGCTAAGATTGGATTGGATAATTTTTATAACAAAAGTGATGGCAGGATTGGCATAGGTGCTTAAGAAAGTCCAGCAGGCGGCATTGAAATGGAGTCTAGACACTTACGACGACTAACGCATTCGCCGAAAAGAATCTAGATAATCGTACCTGGAATGACGAACTGCATCAAATTATAGCGCGAAAAAAGTTGTTCGTTACGAACAAGAAGCTAAGTCCCGATTATGAATCCCCCTTTTCGTACCCGATTCACTGCATCCTCACAACAACAACGCCTGATCTTAAACAAAAGCTTCACAGTACAAATACGGAGCAGGGACCCCTTTGAGATTAATAAGAGTACTCTTCGCGCAATGAACTGAGGAATCACCCTTTAATCTTATGTCTTAATTGAGCAACCCATGGAATTGTCAACATTTCCCAGTAAGCACCAATGAAGTTGCAGTTAAGATCAAATTAATTCACTTCATTTGATTCAATTAAATCTTTTAATTTGATCCCTACATTGAGGCGCATCGGCTTAGATCCCCTTATACTCACCCCTCTAGATATTTGATTATAAAGTTGCCATCTTCATCTTCACCATCATCCACACGACGTCGTCCAGCGCGTGTTCCGCCATGTCCCTCCCGTGGCTCGGCTATAAAGCTCAATTGACGAAAATATGTGGTGACCTTTTGACGCAGTGACGGCATCTTGCCCAATGCACTGCTCCTTCTTCAATTAAACCTACCAAATGCAGGCAGGCGGAAGTTTAATTGCTTCGGGCGTAGCTTGCTTCTAATTGCAGCTCAGCTGAGCGCTCCCCTCTCGGCTACAGCGTTCATTCACCTCATTTGTGGCAATTGTGGTGGGATCTCTTTGGTCTTGGTCTTGGTCCAGCAGCTGACTATCTAAAATAAAAAAAAGAAGAGGAGTTTTCATTAGCATTTTACTATTTAATTATCAATAAATTGTGCATCATTAAATGGCTAGATACAAAGTATTCCAAAGCAATTGTACCAAGTTGATTGCTCCCCAAAGTCAGTGCCACAATTTGTTGCTATTTCTACTCCACAAGACTGTGTTAAGTGTAGTGTCTGCTTTGCCTAATGACAGGATGTGCTTTTAGCAGTCGCCAGGCGAGGGCGCAACGTAAGCTAAAGGATTGCCCGCATAATGGCAGAGGCTCATTATAAAACATGTTGAATGGGTATGCAAGCAGCGATGCCCCGGGTCTGTTTGTCATTCGGTTTTGCCATTTTGCTACGGCATGGCTCATTTCATATGCAGCTCCAAAGACCACAGACAGTTGGACGGAGCTCGCCAAAGTCTCGTATTTCAAATGTAGTCGTGGTTGGGTTTTGTCAAATGATTAATGATTGCTGTCTGTTGTTGCTTTGCATTAAAGCTGCCAAACTGACTGTTCAAAAATTAAGTGGGTTATAGATTTCTGCATCACAATATGTCTGAGATCACATTAGGAACCAACTGGAAACTGGACGACAATTTTAGTTTTGGAAAGAGGAAAAAGTCACACGGGGACAGATCTGGACTGTACGGTGCATGGCCGATGATATTTATAGAGTGTTTTGCCTTAAATGCATTCACAATCGTGGCTCGATGAAAAAGTCGTTATCGTAGTGCAAAATCCACGAATTGTCTGCCCACAATTCCAATTCAAAACAGTAAAATAATAGTCCTTATTGACCGTTTGTCCCTCTGTGATGCACCAAACCACGAATATCGAAGAATTAATTTTCCGGAAACTTTTATACTTATATATACTTTTAAAATACCGATTTTGAAGATCTAAGACTCGAAACGTTAACATAATTTAAAAAAAAATGGCGGACGGAAAGTCGGGCGCGGACGACTTTAGGATACCCTGTACCACTAGCTTGTAATAAAGTCCGATTTCTTCACAAAAAACCAAAAACAGAAGAATTTTAAGCAAAAATTTTTTTTTGACCCATCGTTCCTATGGGAGCTATATGATATAGTCAACCGATTTCAATAAAATTTGGCACAGTTCTTAAATACCTTAAAAGATCTGAATGCCAAATTTATTTCAAATATCTTTACAAACAAACAAAACAAATCGAACTTTGTATAAAAATCGTGTTTTGGACCGATTGGTCCTATGGGAGCTATATGATCTAGTCAAACGATTTGGATTAAATTTGGTATAGTGCTTAGGAACTATAACATACTCACGAATGTCAAAATTGGTCCAATATCTTAACAAACAAACGAAACACAACAAATTTTGTTAAAAAATCGATTTTTTGGAAGATCGGACCTATGGGAGCTATATGATATAGTCAACCGATTTTGTTCAAATTTGGCACATTGCTTAAGTGGTCTCAAAAAACGCCAAATCTGGTTAGGATATCTTTATTAAAAAACGAAATATAGCGAATTTTTCTTTAAAAAAGTTATTTTGGCCGATCGGTCCTATGGGAGCTATATAATATAGTCAACCGATTTCGATCAAATTTGGTACAGTGATTGGGAACTATAAAAAACTTTCGAATATCAAATTTGGTTACGATATCTTTACAAACAAACGAATTATTCATCTAAAACGCTTTTTTTTTGTCGAGGTCGTCTCAAACACCCCTATGGGAGCTATATAATTTAACCCCGATATCAAAAAAATAAAATAAACTTGCCTCCTATGGAATAATATGGGATCTAATGTGAAAGTTTGGTAACTCTAGCTCTTACCATCTCTGAGATCTAGGCGTTCACACGGACGGACGGACAGACGGACGGACGGACGGACGGACAGACGGACATGGGTATATCGACTTCTCTATTCACCCTGATCATATTTTAGGTAACTTTGGGATGTCTCCGACGTCTCCTTCTATATGTTACATACATTTTCGGCTTGCACAAACTTAATATACCCTTGGACCATACGGTACAGGGTATAAAAATTTCCCGTTAAAAGCAAACCGAAAATTAGCATTATGAAAAATGGTCGAAAATTACCCTTTTTAGACTTAGATTGTTTGTAAGTTCAATAATTTCTACTTAATTTCTTCATATCCTGTAAAGAGCACTCACATCAATATCTTTCGGTCTAATCATATTTCATGGCGATACAAAATTTTGTTCTCGAGATATTGAAGAATACCTGACAAAAACTCAAAAACATATAAAATATAAACAAATTCTCTAAAGAAAAAAAACTATCTCTCTAGTGTTTCTCGACCCAAAATTGCCCTAAAAATAACTTTTTTACGAATTATCCTTAATTTTCTAAAAAACTAGTGTTATTTATTAAGTTATTGATAACTGAATATAATCATTTTTTGAGACGATTCTTTAACAGGAATAATAAAGATATTTGAATTTTTGTAAACAACGTATTAAACGTATATAAAACTCTTTTTGAGAGAAGTTATCACATTTTTTTTTTAATTGTATTTTCTTTTATTTTTTTTTTAAATTTTAATTTCAACTTTGCGAATTTTTATATCTTATATCGCTAAGAAAATAGTCTTATAATAATAAAACGTACTAAAGAGAAAATAATGACGGTAAATTTGAAGATATAAAATATTTGAGATTTAATTTCCTCAAAAGAAATTCATAGAAAAAACAAAGTTTTGACATGTAGAATGTATTCAAGCTCAAAAAAGACATTGCGGGCTTTAGGGTAAAAAAATTAAACGGCTATTACAGCTCTTTGAATCCTGACAGTAATTACGACAACAATTACTACTGAAAAAATTCCGGCATTGGGGAAATCCCTCCACCACCTTGCAACTACTAGAGTGTATTGTGTGAAAAATTTAGATAGGACGGAATTTTTAACTTTTATTTTAATTTTATTCTAGTGGTTTTTCCACAAAACATAATTAGAGAAGTTCGTCTACCTTTATCATATAATTTTTGAATTTGCTGGTTAACATCACCTAAATGTTAAAGGTATAAAAGGTCCCAATTTTTTTTAATATTCGACTTAGAAGAAAAAACCGAAACCAATTAAATTATACAAAATATTTCAATTTTTCACTAGTTCCATATAAAAAAAACATTTTAAACTCGCCTTTTTCTGGTTTGTCACTTTCATTTTGAGCAAGCAATTTAATTTTCAATTTTATTGTGACATTTTAAATGGTCTTTTTAAAGTTTTCCCATTAATCATTTAAATTGCACATATGGTCTCATATATTAACGACCTTAGTAGTCGGTTTTATGAAAACTTTTACGGGCCGGTGGAAAAGACAACGTGACTTTATGGGTTGCACTCATGTGCATTATATACCTAAATGGATTTGTGTAGGTTGTGTTTAAGGAAATGCATCATACATCATACTACTTTACAAGATATAAATGCATATCTTGTTATTGTTAGGCTTAATTGTATCTTTTTTATTTATGGGGACGACTTAGAATCTAAATTTGTGCTACCTTAATGGAATTTTACTAGTAGGAAGTGGTTATAGATCACAGTGGTTGCAAAGCTAAAATTTTGATACAAAAAAACGTAAGAAAATGGTAAAAAAAAAAATTGTTATTATAATAGAACAGAAGAATTAATTGGAGAGTATAATAAAAGCTATTTATAGAAAATTTTAACTTGAACTTTTGTATAATCATCTTTTGTGTTTTTTCTTAAATCTGGACCCCCACTAAAAGTTAGAAAAATTGATTGAGTGCCTTTTACGAGCTCTATTATAAACATACTTAGTGGTTACGAAGTTTTAAATCCACACCTGGCCTCTAGTTTTTTAAATAATAAATATATTTTACATATTTATATAATATCACAAAAATTATATCGTAATAGATGTATTTATATTATTTTATTATTTTTAAAGAATTTATTTTCATAGTAAGGATTTTTTTATATAAAATGCGCGATTTTAAAATATGGTTTTTTTGGGTAATAAATGTGGATTTGAAGCTTTGCCCTTCTTGTTAATACGCCACGTATAAGCATGGAAATATTTCGTCTGTGCAAATCAAGGGATTCTCTACTCGTTTTGTCTTTTGTGAAATTTTGTAAAATGTATATTCTTGCATTTATCCATCTTCCTCAGTTTTTGATATTTTTTATTTAATGAGGACAACCTTGAGATGTCTTTCACCATCCATTACAACAAACGAACAAATAAAATAAACGATTTCTATCATATTCAGTACTTTGAGCTGCCAAGCCTAACCAAACCATAATACCTTTGGTTACAATAGTCACCAAATCTGCCTGTAGTCTAAACCATTTTTAGGATTCTATAAAAAAAAAACCAGGGCAAATTTGCTATAAAGATCGTCAAACAAGGGTTATCCCAGATTCTTATTGCATTTCTTAAAACCTGTGGCAGAGTGCCAAGTGGAAATAAAAGTCGGAAGTTTGTTTTCGATTGTATCTTAGGCAGAGTGCTCGCCAGATGTGACAAATGCACTCGACCGTCCCCTCATTACAAGCTATACGAAAGCGATCCTGATCTTGCACACAGCAGAGGGGGATTGATGACAAGCGACGATGCTTGGTTACTTTAAGTAGCTCTTGATTATCCACGTAAAACATTTAATTTTTATTTTTTTAAAAATTCATCTTAAAATAGCCTAAAGAAATTAACGATTTCAGATTTGTTCTCCGAAGTATTTCAACTTGAAAGATTTTTATTAATAATAAACAAATAACGCTTAAAATAAAATTTAAGATTTTGGTCTCGACTTGATGTTTTTTCCCAAATAATTTTTAGAAGATATTATTTTTTGTGAAATAATTATTTTTCGCCTTATTTAATACAAAAAAAAACAATTCTTGAGTTTATTTTTTTATTTAATTAAATAATTTTTTTGTGGATCTATGGAACCTATATAATACAATCAGGGCCGTAGCCAGGATAGTCACTTAGGGGGCGCTCAGAAGTTTTCAAGGGGCGCTCGCTAAAAGTCTTCGAGGGCGCCCTGCTCAGCTGAGGGAGCGCTCAGCCCAGCCTACCTGACTACGGTCCTGAATACAATCCAGATGTCGAAAAAATCAAAAGAAATTTGTGCAGTACTGAACGGCATTTAGACTGACGATGTTTGTTCTTTTTATATTTTCATCTGACTCAGTGTTAATAAATTTGGAAATAATTAAGGGGCTGACGATGTATTTTAAAAATAAATCAAGTGTTCCAGATCAACTTATCATCAGTGCATTAGTTATAATCCATTTAAAACTCTCGAAATCAAAAGCTTACGAAATATTTACTCTATCAACAAAGATTTGGTCTATATTTATACCCAACAATATATAGAATTAAATAAATTCGTACCAGGAAAGCGGTCACGTGTCGTATGCGCAATTCAAAAGACACATAAAACCCACAATTGCCAGCTATATAACAATGTAGTGGATATCTCTACTTATACAACTTTTTTTTAAGGTAAATATATACAGAACCAGTACGAGATCCAGTTCCAGATACATACCGACCGACTCGAGTTAAGCGCCTTTTGTATGTCAAGTGATTCTGATGAATGCTGTGGCACGCATGAATCGAGGAAATGTCATAAGAGAGCTCCGCCAGACCCCACCTACAATACGATACAATAACCACCACCAGGTGGCACTTGGAAAAATGGAGCACTGAGAAGACATAAATGCACTGTACAAAATGATTATGTGGTTGTCACGGCTTTTGTTGTCTCTGCGGTTGGCATTGGGCGTCCATATCCAATGTGTTGTGAGCTTTTGTGGTTGGGTTGGGCTGCCGGAGATGACGCCCCCGCCACCGTCGCCGCCTGCATCATAATCTCTCCTGAATGCACTTTATTGTTACAATATATTTAAATTGAATTGTTTGATGCAATCTAGTGGGTCTTTTAATCAAGCCATAAAGCTTTAAGCCGATTGATTGACGTAACAGCTCTCTGAGTGAATTGCAATTGTTCATGCAACTTGGCTGCGCTCCAATGCACTCCATGTAGCCATGTAGCATGCCCCGGTGGCATTTATGTCAATTATATGTATTCCTTTTGGGAAAATTGCAGCTTGCGGCTGTAATTTGGGTTAATTTGTTTTTGGACTAAAATGCTAGGAGTGGTTTTCGAAGAGACAATTTCAGTCTTTACCATAAATATTTACAGAAAAACTTTTATCGCAGTGGATTTGAGCATATGTTTACTTTTAGATTTCCTAGCTGCCTTGAATAATAATCAATTTAATTAGATTCGTCTGTCGATTGATTTGTTTGAGAAAAGTTCAAGGTGTTTGGCGCCTGAACCAAGTTCATTGCAGCTGGCAATTAATTAAAAAATGTGATGAATTGAAGCTGAGTGAATTTAATTTGAATGAGTTTTCGTAGTGCAATCAATTGAATTAGATTTGATTAGATTTCATTGATTAATAGTTCAAAAATTGAATAACGCAATCGCAATTGAATAAATGAAATTTTGGGGTCAGTTCAAATGGAAATCTATTTTGTAACCCTTATCCAGGGCGTAAGTGAACCAAAATGATGAAGGCAATGGAAGAAGTTTCCAGCGTTTTAGTATTTTTCAAACACACCACGGGTTTTTAAAGATTTCTAATTTTTTTTTTGGTTGCCTTTAGGGCATTATCATCCTGGAGCTTCTCCTCTAGGATGGTTAATAAATGCCACGACTACCTCCAAACCATGTCCGCCCGGAACAAAGTCTTGCTGTGTTGGATACCTGGACACTCGAAGTGGATAGTAATACGATCGCTGAAGATCTAGCACGACAAGGTGGCTACACCCTGACTACATCTCCTGCGCCATTTTGTGGTACTGATTGGTCAACAATCAAAAAAATAATAAGCAAATGGTCTGCAGGAGAACATAGGAGATACTGGTTCTCCCTTTCGGGGCTTCGTCAATCAAAAGTGCTTGTCAAACCTCTGGATGCGATCAAGACATAAGGTCTTGGCAGAGCGGACTTAAATCTCCTGGTACCACACCTATCTGGCCAATACTCTGTAAGACACCATCTACAGAAAATTGGCCTAACGGACTCTTCAGAATGCAGACTCTGTCTTGAAGACGATGAAACCATCAGACATATTCTCTGTGACGTCCCAGCGCTGGATTGGGCGGAGCGAGAACGGATTAGTCCCTTCCATCTTAGGTCAATATCAACAAAAGACCTCTTCTATTCATGCGGAAAGCGGAAAGTCTCTTGCTTTAATTTAAGGGTATGCAACAAAAGACCTTTTGGTCGCAGTGCTCCACCTCTTTGTGAGGAACCCTTTTTCGGAAAAAAAAAGTTCAAATTCATATATTCCATCGGAATAGGCAAATTTGTGATAAAGTGGAGACAGTAGAGTCCTCTACTATAAAAAATTGTTAAGTAATTGGAAAAAGATTTGTGAAATAAAATGTTAAAAACTTATCTTAATTTTTTTTTCGTTTTTCCAAGGAACTCTAAGATGAATCTTGTGGACGCACCAGAAAAGTAAACGTCATATTTTGACGGGTTGCCTGGTTTTCTGTTATCTAAACCACATTTTATTTGTACTCCCCAGTTTTTAATTTCTAAACTTTATCCCTTTCGTTTCAAATTATATTTTATACTATCCATGAGAGTCTTCTTCGATTTTTGAATTGAACTAACGCAAATTTTGATATGCATATTTTTTAAAAGTAAGTTCCAGAATTTATATCAGAAAAAGTCTTAAAGACAGTAAATATTTATTCCACAGAAGAATGGATTAAATTCGATGTGATTCGAAAAAATTCACGAAATGAACTGAGCGTTTTTTGGCTTGCGATAGTGAGTACCAACAGTCTGCCATGTCGCAGTCATGGGCGCCCGCGGGTAGGGGCCAGTAGGCGCATTGGCCCCTAGTGGGACTTTTGTCAAGAACCTAAAATTCTTAAATAACCAAACTTTTGATATTTTGGCGTTTTATTTACTTGACTTGCCCCAAGTGGCGAAAAATTCCTGGTCGTAGTCACATGTAGAACTTTTCGGTATGGACCGCAATCCATAAGGGTTCCACTTATAATTATACTCCTCTTGTTTCTCTTCTGACTTTTTTGTTATCTCTACGCTCTGTCAACACCATCCGCATTCAATGCGACTCCATCATGACACCATTGGCGCACCCCAAAACTCTATTTCCAGCCTGAACTATTGACATGCCCCAAATCACATAGAACAAAAAATTTGATTTCTAAAGCGTGTGCCAGACAATCAATCGACACTTTTATGCAGTTTACAGAGAACTAGATCTAGAGAAACAAAACATAACAAAACAATATAAGCATGAAAATTTTCAACACTGAAAACCAATCAAGCGTGAAAATGTGAAATTTAATTTTTAACACTAAGTGAATAACATTAATTGCGCAAATGAGGTTATTGGGGGGAGTCGTGCACAGAAATACTGAATTATTGTGTAAACAAACATTTGTATCTGGTTTTCAGCTAAAAGCATTAAACAACCATCAAATTTATAGCTTTTGTACTTGGAGAGGATATCTTAGAAATGCCATGAAGTTTGTAACATTGGGAAATGTAAAAAATACTTATAGATTTGTAGCTCGAAAGAGATTGTTTAGCAAAAAATGCCAAAAAACTTTTTTGAACCGATTAAACGTATTAGAACAACCTGGGGTAGAAGTGAGTTAGGGTCACATAATCATTGAACATATTCATTTATACGGATCTTACTATGCTGTCCAGCCGTTTCACAGAGAAAAACAATTTATCTAAAAGCTGTTCCCGATGTTATTTTATTCATGCGAGAAGAAATGTGGCTTCCTTTACCTTTACGCCATAAAACCCTTTAATGTTCGACAGATTCCAATAAAAGAAATTCTCGTGTCTTCCCTCTGCAAACTGACTTCTGCATTCAAAGACAGTGAGCCCCTATAGGCGCACTTCACTGGCTCGATATGGAAAAATAATGGGATCGGAAAATCTAAGCCTTGTTAGACTACATACCGAAAAGATTGATTGTCTAACAGATGTTCTAGCGGACTTTATAGAGCTTGTCAGATTGCACTCCAGTCCGTAGGTAACATCTAAGATCGACACTATCAATCCAATTGAAATTCGATTTCACCTAGTGCGATATCTTCAATTATGATATCGTAAGCAAACTTCTACAAGATCCAGAAGATCGTTTGGCTAGCGGTTTGGAAACAACGGGTTTGAGAGACAAAGTTTGAAGAATCAAAAGCAGGAAATCAAAACACTGTGAATTGTATTTTAATTCACTTAGTGTGATAAAAGTATATTTGAGATCCTATGCAAACTGCCACAAGTTACTAAATCAGATAACTCAAAACATCTATTTGAAATATTCAGAAACCAAGACCAAGACGGTGTACTACTTGAGAGAGGAAGAGTTAATCTATCTATATCTATATATATAAAAGAAACTTATGTTTTACGTGTTACGGATGTTCTCATGAAGGCGTCGATGAATTTCAAATCTGATTTTTGCGTGTGTTAAAGGTTGTCGCTACGAAGGTATTAAGCCTATTGCGATGTGTTTGTATATTTTGGTTCGTGAGATATACGCATTTTTGTGAATATCGGTTATTGATCAAACTTTAGCAGATGCTGCTATTACTGCTCATCCATATCAAATGCATGATTATTTATCAGAAGAAGTTTTGTTTCGAGTCCGTCAAGCAAAACGTAATCAAATGATGGAATTTATGCCGGAAGATTACAATGAAGCTTTAATTCATATTGAAGATCTATGCATGGCGGTGGCTAATAAGGCATTAGGAATTGGGAATGTTTCCGTCTCCTAATCGATCAATGCATGATGCATTTCAATTGGAAGCAACGCAACTAATCAAATTAATTATCAATCTAATCGTACTGCCCAGGAACGTGAAGATCGCAATGAACGTGAAAGAATTCGGTTAAGACAGATTCGTGAAGCGCGACATTCGAATAAAAATGGTGCAAGTTTGTTATATTGTTCCAGATAAACTAACTAGAGAATCTTACGATGTTTATTTACTTTAAGAGTATTCAAAAAGTTTGGGCAGGACAACGGCTGCCGGGCTCACTAGTGGATTATAATTTAGGAATAGTTTTGGAATCTTTTTTTTTCTTTAGCTTTAACCGATATTATATGTAAGAAATTAAAAGATGGGGTGTGTGAAAGTCGGGCACGGACGACTTTGGGATACCCTTGCTTGCAATAAAATTCGGTATATTGCCTAAGAACGCCAAAGACATTTGACTGTTTGCAAATTAGGTTACGATACCTTCGTATACAATCAAAAACAGACAGAGTTGTGAAACAAAAAAATTTTTTTTGACCAATCGTTCCCATGGGAGAATACTTCTGAATGCTTTGGTTCCAATATCTTCACAAAAAACGAAAGAATGAAATTTATACCTACAACTATCAAGAGCTATATGATATAGTCAACCGATTCTGATCAACTTGGGTACTCTAAACAACTTCTGAATGCCAAATTAGACATTGCTGAGTTTCCAAGTGCTAAGCCCAAAGAAATTGCGAAAAACTGTCGAAAAAAATATCGATGTATTATCCTTCAGGTTTTCATATCATTATTGAATAGTTTTTTGCTATATTGATATAAAAATCTAAATTGTAGATTGACAAATTGGAGTCGAAATCGAAGACAACCTCAATTGTGTTGGACCTTTCAATATTGACTATCCTAACAAAAGCAGAGAAAATACCGACATTGTATTATCAGACTTATAACAGCTCCTTTCCCACAAGTTTCACTAAATTTCGGTTAAATGTGTATCTCCCCAAACCCCTGATTTACACATACAAAAATTTCATGCACATATTCTATATTTTAAAATTTTCTAAATAACACAAACATTGTGAACAAAAGTTTTAAAATCATAAGTTTTTTATATAGAGGTTTCTTTCGGCATTTCACTTTGCGGTTCATCATTCCCGTCAGGAAATAGAATTTGTTCCAATAACTCCATTTGTGTATCCATAATGGCCGACAAGGTATACAAATGTTCTATACGACGCTTATAATCATCCTGATCTTCAACTAGTTTCATTTGCCGCTCTTTTTCAGTCATAACCGCAAACGAATATGCCTTTTTATGCTGAATATCCCGTGCATCCAAAGTAGATTTAACATTTTCAGCAACCGTATGATGATGACGACGATATAAATTTCGAAAAAATCGTAACTTTCGAAAGAATCGAAAATAATGGGCATATTCGACGCGTAGAAACTGTAGGAAATTAATGTGACGCACTTGTTGAGCATCCCGGTGCTGTTTTGCCGTAGTAAAGTAATCGTTTATAATCGCAACGAATACGTTTACCAATAGGACGGCAATAACAAATGCCAAAATGCCATAGAGTACCATGCCCAACCAGGCGCCACCATAAAACAGATCCTCGGGATTTACGTATGAGCTGTAGCCAAAGGAAAAAGACATGCAGGTGACAATGCAGGTGACAAGACGATTAAAATTCGAGCTATAATTGCCATTGATGGTGACAACGGCTATGCCAAAGGCTACCAGAAAGATGCCTATAACCACGGCAGTGCTCATCACGCTCTGCCAGGCCAGATAGAGCGTTTCCGTAAAGAGCTGAAAGACGCTGGCAAACTGCAGCACTTTCCACAAACGCAATGTGGTTATGCAGATTAGAAAACCCACCATCATGGTGGTTAGATTTTGCAAACGTGTAGGACGTCGAAAATCTATGAATTCCATTTTACTGGCACCCTCAACCTTCTTCAGCATATTGGCAACGAGCCATTCTCTTAAAATAATTAAGGCGGCTACGGTTATGTTCAACAAAACTATGACCAAGTCCAGCTTATTCCAGGTGCTGCGTAGCTCGCTAGGTTCATACCAGAGCTTCAAGATCAAAGCTTTGGAAAACTGTATGACCACTATAACGTAGAGCAGCAGCACGAGCAAACCCATAAAAGATAGTTGATCCAGATTTTCCAGCAGCTTAACGCTTTCCACATCCACATCTGGTATTGTGCCACCAAAGGGCGTCTGCTCTACACGCAATGTGCAGACACTGAATATATTGATATCCACATTGTATAGCGTAAAATCCATAAATACGGCAGAAGTATTATGATTTAGCCAACGATATTCCGTCAGGTAATCCAAAACCTTCAAGCTATTCTGCTTGCTACGTGCTAGCAGCGCTACATAACCCTTTAACTCCGGATAGCTTAAAAACTGGCCCACGTGATCGAAATTTAAGAGCAAACCATCTATTAAGTCGTACGAGCTGGATATGGGCAACCAAGGCTCATAAATGCGCCAATACTTATCCGTATAATGCAATCTGCGATATGGCAGCTGCCATTCCGGCATATAATTCGCTTCGGTAAATTCCGGCTTACCTAGTCCAAAGCTCTCTTTTTTCAAGCGCAGCTGACGTATACGCACAACGCCCAACATTTTGGTCTGTTCGCCGTGCACCCAACCGGATACGCCCGTTTCACTGGTATTCGGATTGAACGCACTAATCAGTGAGGATTCCACAAAATCGAAGAGTTGATTTATATGATAAACCTCCTTCAAGCCAAAGTAATCTGTATGATTTTCAAAAAAAAGTCGCTTCATATTGTGCGTATTGTAATATATGGTTGAATCCTGGTAAACCAGCACCAAGCACATTAGAAAGAAATAGTATTTCCCATATAACCACAAATCCATCGCTATGTGTTTGTAATTCTCATTGAGCTTCTCATTGCGATGTTGTTGCGTCACAAGCAGCTGGGAGCGTAAGCTGCTCAGACGTAGCTTGAGATAATCGATACGATCATGGCGAGTCGCATCACGATCCGCGGAAAACTTGCGCTGTTTTGGCGGCCAAGTTGCAGCATCAATGGCCAGTAGCGCAAACTTGATGGGATCCCCGATGAGATACTGAAAGAGCAGTACTAGCACTACGGTTACCAAAACCGTCTTGAATTTCTTGGTCTCATGCTCGAAGCCCGAAAAAATGGCAATAAGTATCATGCAAGCTACAAGTGTTGCCGCCGTAAACCAAAAGAAGACATGGTTGCTCTTCGTGGCACCCATGATCTGGTTTTTTTTCGAAATGACAAAATAAGTTTGTTTTCAATAATTCTACTTTGATAGTTTTTTTTCAATTGCCAAAATTTTAAAGGATACTTTGTTGATATTAATTTTTCAAATCTCGTACCACAATAATATCAAGTTACTCAGTTGAGTTGCTCTGATAAGTCTGTCCCACAGTCAATCGGAAGCGCAAAGATTGCAGTTTAGTGAGATAATGGGGATCTGGGTAGGCCCTCTGGAGGGGTAAGTAAAGTGGTCAAACAATCCTTAGTAAGTCGCACTCACTGCGAATAAGCATACGGCAATCCGTTCCCCCGATCCTTAATAATACGTTTCAAGATGACTCGGAGGTCTTGCAGACCCCCTTGCTTGAATGGGCCTCCCTGTGGTGTTCCCTGGGTACTCTTTGTGTAAATAAAGTGGTAGCGAAATCGAGCGACGCCTTCAAAGGTCTAACCTCGGACCATAAAAAGGTTTCGTTGGACTAGTAACCCGGCCGTAAAACAACACATACTTAAGAAAAGGATTTCGCCCTATGCTCCACCTAGGGGAGTAGAGTTCCAGACTTCAGACCATAAAAAGGTTATGTTGGGCTAGTAACCCGGCCGTAAAACAACACATACTTAAGAAACGGATTACGCCCTATGTTTCATCTAGGGGAGTAGAGTTCCAGACGAGGCACACTCATGGGTTTCCAAATTTGGGATCGGTTCAAGAAAATGTGCCAATTGGAGAGAAACAAAATTGTTGCAAAAGACGAATCTAAACCCAACGGTGTCACCCCATGCTTACAGCTCACAAAAGAGTCGGGAAACAAGTAATCGTCATGGAAATCACGTATTCTAACAGATACATTCTATGTGTTAAAGAGGGAATCTTCCTAACATATGATTATTTAGTAACTATACACTTCAGCTAAAAAAGAAGGCTATCCCTCTTTAGCAGTATCTCCCTCAATACTTGAAGTGAAGCAACTAGAACCATCTCAATACATACTCACTGTGTGGGAGGTTCTGGAGAGAGTTAGAAGAAGGACATCCCAACTATTACGGATAATCAGCGCTTGAAGTCTCTCGAACTGGAACGATTCCAAATTATGAATATTGTTCCGAGAGTTGAACTAGCTCAGCCGCGAAAAGAGTTCAGATGTGTTTTTTTTCTAAGGTAGTCTTAAAATACCCATTCGGGAATTGCGAATGTGACGTGGTAGTAATTCTGAGGGCGATGCCGTCGGTAACGTAGATACTAGTAGAGCCTCCCATGCCGGTAAGGTCGAGTGGGAGCATTCAAAACCAGCAGCAATCCACAACGCAGGCGACCTATCCGATTGTTCTTTGACCACCTTGACGTCCCTGGATGAAGACGAGTATTCAACAACAAGCAGATATGGCTAAGAAGTGCACTGTCGCCAGATATCTTTATAATGTTTGGAAGCTAGTGTTTGCCGCTATTAGAAAAACATCTGTGTAAATTTCAGGCAACAGAAATGAAGTACTTACGAAGGGTCGCAGGAAAAACCAGGAGTGACATGGTCAGAAATGAAAGAATACGTTCAGAAGTAGGGCAGAAGAAGAAGAATTATACAAGAAATCGAGGAGAGACAGCTAAAATGGTTCGGACATCTACATCGGATGGACGAGTCAAAGAAGAAAAGCCAAACATAGAGAGGAAGACCACGAAAAACTTGGGAAAATCGCATCCAGGATGTGGGAAGGGTGAGGGGCAGAACCCTGGCAGAGATGATAAGATAGAGCAGGGACTGACCTAATTGGAGAAGATGACAACGCCTAACAGCAAATGGGGACTGAAGAAGAAGAAGCAAGCAAGTATGGTGGCTAAAGCTGGCAGCCCCACTACCAGACGAAGATGTTTGAGTCAAACCCGATTACTGACACTGATATAGTCTTATAATTTTGTCTGTATAAACGGATATAAGAAGAATGGAACCATATTTTTGGAATTTGTTACACTTTTGTAGAGTTGGAGGGATTTGAGATCCGTTCAAACGGATATAAGAATCCGATATAGAATCATATTTTTGGAATTTACTACACCTCTGAAGAGTTGGAATAGCGCAGCCGCTAAGAGATTTGAGATTTGTATTTTCTAAGGTAGTCTTATAATAAGAATAAAGGGTTCCAATATTGAACGATATTTTGGAAATACTCAACACTTTTGAAGAGTTTCAAAAATTATAAAAATAGGACTTTCTTTTTTTTGATTTTTGTGTACAGCATCTCCAATAAAAGGTCCAGAATATCATAATGAGCACCAAAAGGTGATCAAAGTGCTTTAGAAGATAAGCTATTAATACCCTCGAAAGCAGCCTTTCTCCTCATCTTCTGCAAGACTTACCCTCTTTACTTTACTTTATAGTTCTCCGAACTAATTTCAAGACATGTTGCAATGAATCAAAGAAAACTTTTATAGCGCATTTTATAGTTGGGATTTCCCGGCTAAAACATTCTTGCCTCTTGCAACTTGCTGGGTTGCTATAAATAGTCGGAATCTTCATATTTATAGCAACACATGGCACACATAGCCCAGTCGGCGTACTAAGTAGCACCAGACAGACGCACTGGCAACGCCTACCTCATGCTGAGGTTAATGGTACCAGGCCCATATACAAACAATTTTAATCTGCCAATTCGCCTGAAAGATTTATATTCCAACTGGCGTTTGTTGCTATTAAATTCATTTCATTTTCTTTTTTTTTTTTGTTATCCGAGCTTCCGGTAAACAAAAAATAAAATATATATAAATAAATAATGGAGAAGTCTAAAGGAAAAATATTTGCACAGATGTTGCATGTTTTGCGGTTATAATTAACTTAAAGTCAATTAGACAATAAACAGACGTACCCGAATACGAACAAACCAAAACAAAAGTTATTAAAATTATTTAATTGGAGTTTTTTTTTTGGGTCGTAATTTTGTTGTATGCCACAAATGTTTAGTGAAGCTGGACATGAAGTATGGAAGTTATAAAACCAACGCCTGTTCCGGACTTCGAATTTGATTGCTCAATCTGTCAATACTGTCTATACAGATTTTTAGAGTTTTTTTGGGGAATCAATGTCAAAAAAGCCAATGAACAGTTCCCAGTTTTGGGCAGATGTCAAGGCAAGCCAACTGTGAATTTTAAGAAAAGAGGAATTTTCGAATTCGAAATTTCGAATACTGTTATTAACATTAAAACACGCCGGACACAAATTTGTGTAAACGTCAATGTAGGTCAACTACGAATTTTTAGGAAGATGAATTTGCAAATTCGAAATTTTTGATTTCGTGTTAGATCGGTTAATATGACAATACTGCTATCGTCCTCTCAATAATCTTTTAAGATCCAACAAAGAAAGCCGTCGGTAACAGTCTTTAGGACTATCTACGAATTTTTAAGTTAGAGGAATTTTCGAATTCGAAATTTTTAATTCGAGTGATCTTTAAGAAACGAGCCATACGGTTAGACGAATGGACTTCGCCGAGTCGATTTCTTTTATTGTCACTGACCATTTTAGTAAATAGGTTGTGGCCCTTCCTACTTTTCTTCAAGGACTTCAAAGACCTGAGCCTAGACGAGAATTTGCGCGTCATTAAGAACAGTTTTAAACTATATCCTAGAAAGCACAACGGTGTTCTGCTTGAAAAGATAAAGAAAGCATTCAACACAAAGTTTATGGCTTTGCTACTTTGGAAAGTCATTCTATGTCTGTTCAAGTTCATAATGAACAGTGCAGCTGCCTTCCTTGAAACAGAGAAGAGATAAACATTTATAATGAGTATTGGAAAGCTTTTGTTTGATAAAGTATAGTCTTGATGCAGTAAGGTATCTTAATACATAAGAACTATCATCAGAAAACGGTATCAAAAAGGGAAGCGATGTGCAACTTTGATGGTGAGATCGGAATATATGATGCGTCTCACCTCTCATTTCCAATGGCACTATGATCGCCTTTAAGTGGTTATGCTATCAACCTAGTGTAAAGATCGAGTCGCCATCCTAATTTGGGGAAGGGATCCTCGATGGAAGCAGTAGAAATAAAGAATATAGGTGAGTCCCTTGAAGAGCCTAGGCATTACGATAACGCCCTAATATCGGGTTTTTCAATAGGGACGCTACAAAAGTAGACCGATAGGGACAGCAAACGACGCTATATTTTTTCCCGCTCTCTTGACATTTCTCTTCAGCAAGGTTTGTCATTTCATCATGGAAAGATATACGATCCAACAACGAGTCGAAATTATTAAAATTCACTACCGAAATTCGGTGTCAGCGGCCTCAACTTTAAGAGAGCTACGTCCAATTTATGGTCGTCATAATTGTCCTGCCAGATCAACAATTGAGCGATCATTTCTGGCTGAATAGGTTCGTCAGGCAGCAATCCACACGTACTCCATGAGTCTCCATTGCATCCCGAAAAAATAACGGTTTGGTGCGGTTTATAGGCTGGCTGGATGATCAAGACCGGCACGTTACTGTGAATGGGAAACGCTACCGCTCAATAATAACCAAATATTTTTGGCCCGAATTGGATGATATGGACTTGGACAATATGTGGTTTCAACAAGACGGCTTTTGTAGCGCTCTTATTGAAAACCCCTTTACATAGCTCTTCTATTAACATACACTCTTATTGATTAATATTCACTTTTAACTTTGCCATATCACATTGTATTTCACTTAACCTTCGCACAATCCATGATCCATAACATTTAACCCGCTTTTATGGCCTTCAGTTCCATTTGTAGTTTGATAACTTGTTCTCTGAACCTTGTCCAATTTGCAGTGACATGGCTCAACATTTCACTTTCATGTGAAAAGTTTTGTCTATAAACAGCAAACAACAATTTTAATATGGCCTTTGACTTACGCCAAGTTCCCTTCCCCATAGATACACGCACACAAATGCATATTCATAGATGCATAGACAAATGCTTACATAGATACAGCGTAGTAGTAGTTGTGGTAGTATTTATATGCAACATAATCTTTGAGCAACTTGTCATCGTCGTCGTCGCTTTCAATGAAGTGAAAACTTTTCAAGTGCAAGCAAATCCAACCCAACCCAGAGAGCATCTAACTAAGCCAACAGAGTCATCTGCATAAGCCATGGGCGAAGACACAAAAATGCTAGCATATTTTGGTGGATTTAGACATCAACATTAATCCCTCTGTAGACGCCACTGCTTTTGGAGACTGCTGCATTTGGTGCGCTTTTACCATGCTGCACTGCCTCCTCCTCCTCCCCCTCCGCTGCGTTGTTTACATTTCTTTGGCACGCATCTCACTCCATGACATTAAAGTAAACACACCAGAGAGATAAATAATAGAATTGAGTTGCTGCTGCTGCTGCGGCTGCTTTCTGAAGCTGTTGAAATTGTGGCACAAGGTTGTTGCAAGTCTTTAGAAATTGTTATTTACTCATTTGTTGACTTGATAGTGCAACTAGTGAAGACGGCTTAGACGTCTAAATAGCCTTGAGCTGTGGCAACTAACGAACATACAATATATACTACATCTACGTATCTAAGTGATACTTGAGCTACTTGGAAATGTGTGTCTGCTAGGCCATCAGATTTAAATGAAGTCGCTGTGGGTTGGGTCTTCTAAATAAATTTTGCTTTTGTGTTATGGGTGTGTCGAGTGGTGGGAGGGAGAATGGAGTAAGTCTTTGCATTCGCGTTTGGCAAAGGCTTCCGGCAATTAGATAAGATTTCGGAATTGTTGTATATGGTCAGCTAAATGCTTAATAGAGATGTTCGATGTTCTGATCGGTTGTTCTGTTGGAATATTTGAATTCCTTGGTGCCTAGGTGGATAGTACTAATATCTCAGTGTTTGCGTAGCTTCGTTCGTCTATTACAATCAATATTGGCACCACTTTATAATGTTAAAAGCATTAGAGACCAATTTCTAATCCTCTCTCTTTCTCTTCTTAGCTTTACAGTCTTTGGTGGATCATAACTTCCGCAACAAACTCTTTCAGGATCTGGGTAGTCTGGCTTATGTGCCATTAGCGGATCTGGCTGCGTTAGTCGAATCCTCAAAATGGTTTTGCAATAAGAGGGACTTAGGGGATTAGGGATGCCCTATTAGTTTTGATACTCCCCATCCCTGCATCCCTCCCATTCTCCAATTCCTTTCCTCCTTCTCTCTCAATTAGGCAACACAATGGATGTCATGGTCCCCGGGCGATCTCAGTCACATACTGAGCTGCCTACTCAACCTTACCAAACCTAACCATATGGGATCGAAACTTGGGGGTCTCCGACGTCTTTTTCTCTACACCTTGCCTTAAGGTACAGCTTACAAAAAGATTTACTATCCACAGTCTCAACCAAGTAAAATCAGCTAATATTAAGTTAGAAGTCACTGACTTCTTCAGGATACTTTGGTATGGCATAAACTACCTAATTTCTATTCCATTTGCATTCTTGCCTTAAAATTTAGGAACTTTATCCTTTTCCTTGCTCTGACACCATATTTCAGCATTGTGTCAAGAGAGTGGAACAATTTTCAAGCTACTTGAAATTCAACACCCCGAAACATTTTGGCACGCCAAATGTTTGGCCTATAAATTAACGCTTTGCAGCTACCAAAGATGCCACACGATACCAGGGTATAATACTTAAGCCAGTACAAGTACATACATTCATTTTAACCCCATGCAAGCATTGTTGTACATACAAGTACATCCATCCATTTAGTCCCAAGTTTCAACCCAACGCATCAAGGAAATGGGGCCAAGTAGCGCATTGCGAGTATGACCTCAAAAAACAGTGGAAAAACATACGAGGCGGAAATGGGCCTGCAATTGCAATGGGCCATTGAAACAACAACAAACAAAAAGAACTATAATACTAGAGGTTGTTGGACCCAAGGGTGCCACATTTTAAACGCTGTTGTTTTTGTTCTTTTTAGGGCGCTCTCGTAAAAATAAAATGTGTGTGCCATTCCATAATGGAGCTCCAAAAGAACGTCTTTTGAGCATTGCATGTGAAAGTGCAATTTTGATACACTAGTAAGGGTAAAACAGTGAGCAGGAACTTCTTATAGCAGGCCAGGAGCGGATCTTGAAAATACATTTTGGGGAGGACTTTAATTTCTGTCACAGAGTGATTTTTATACCCTGTACCATATGGTACTAAGGGTATATTAAGTTTGTGCAAGCCGAAAATGTATGTAACATATAGAAGGAGACGTCGGAGACACCCCAAAGTTACCTAAAATATGATCAGGGTGAATAGAGAAGTCGATATACCCATGTCCGTCTGTCCGTCTGTCCGTCTGTCCGTCCGTCTGTCCGTCTGTCCGTCCGTCCGTCCGTGTGAACGCCTAGATCTCAGAGATGGTAAGAGCTAGAGTTACCAAACTTTCACATTAGATCCCATATTATTCCATAGGAGGCAAGATTTATTTTATTTTTTTGATATCAGGGATAAATTATATAGCTCCCATGGGGGTGTTTGAGACGACCTCGACAAAAAAAGCGTTTTAGATAAATAATTCGTTTGTTTATGAAGATATCGCAACTAAATTTGGTATTCGAAAGTTTTTTACAGTTCCCAATCACTGTACCAAATTTGATCGAAATCGGTTGACTATATCATATAGCTCCCATAGGACTGATCGGCCAAAATAACTTTTTTAAAGAAAAATTCGCTATATTTTCGTTTTGTAATAAAGATATCCTAACCAGATTTGGCGTTTGGAAATTTTTTAGACCACTTAAGCAATGTGCCAAATTTGAACAAAATCGGTGGACTATATCATATAGCTCCCATAGGTCCGATCTTCCAAAAATCGATTTTTAACAAAATTTGTTGTGTTTCGTTTGTTTGTTAAGATATTGGGACCAAATTTGATATTCGTGAGTATTTTAGAGTTCCTAAGCACTGTACCAAATTTAATCCAAATCGTTTGACTAGATCATACGCTCCCATAGACTAATCGGTCCAAAAACACGTTTTTTATACAAAATTCGATGTGTTTTGTTTGTTTGTAAAGATATTTGAAATAAATTTGGCGTTCATAGCTTTTTTAAGGTATTTAAGCACTGTGTCAAATTTTATTGAAATCGGTTGATCAGATCATATAGCTCCTATAGGAACGATCGGTCAAAAAAAATTGTTGCTTAAAAATTCTTCTGTTTTTGGGTTTTTGTGAAGAAATCGACTTTATTACAAGCTAGTGGTACAGGGTATCCTAAAGTCGTCCGCGCCCGACTTTACGTCCGCCATTTTTTGTACTGATTAAGCGACTTAAAAGAATGAGTTGGTGAAATTTAGATATACTAGTTAAGGGCAAAGCAGTGAGCAGAAACTTCTTGATCTAGAAAACAAATTTTGGGGCTTACATTTTTGTCATTGTGATTTTTTTGACTGAGTTTGGAGCCTAAAAATATCGCTTGGTGCAAATTTGACATACTAGTAAGGGAAGAGCAGTGAATAGAAACTTTTTATACCAAGCCAGGGGCGGATTTAGAGAACAAATCTGCGGGGGTTTAGATTTCAGTCTCAGTGTGATTTTTATACCCTGTACCGTATGGTCCAAGGGTATATTAAGTTTGTGCAAGCCGAAAATGTATGTAACATATAGAAGGAGACGTCGGAGACACCCCAAAGTTACCTAAAATATGATCAGGGTGAATAGAGAAGTCGATATACCCATGTCCGTCTGTCCGTCCGTGTGAACGCCTAGATCTCAGAGATGGTAAGAGCTAGAGTTACCAAACTTTCACATTAGATCCCATATTATTCCATAGGAGGCAAGTTTATTTTATTTTTTTGATATCGGGGATAAATTATATAGCTCCCATGGGGGTGTTTGAGACGACCTCGAAAAAAAAAAGCGTTTTAGATGAATAATTCGTTTGTTTATGAAGATATCGTAACGAAATTTGGCAATCGAAAGTTTTTTATAGTTCCCAATCACTGTACCAAATTTGATCAAAATCGGTTGACTATATCATATAGCTCCCATAGGACCGATCGGCCAAAATAACTTTTTTAAAGAAAAATTCGCTATATTTCGTTTTTTAATAAAGATATCCTAACCAGATTTGGCGTTTGGAAATTTTTTAGACCACTTAAGCAATGTGCCAAATTGGAACAAAATCGGTGGACTATATCATATAGCTCCCATAGGTCCGATCTTCCAAAACATCGATTTTTTAACAAAATTTTTTGTGTTTCGTTTGTTTGTTAAGATATTGGGACCAAATTTGACATTCGTGAGTATTTTATAGTTCCTAAGCACTGTACCAAATTTAATCCCAATCGTTTGACTAGATCATATAGCTCCCATAGGACCAATCGGTCCAAAAACACGTTTTTTATACAAAATTCGATGCGTTTCGTTTGTTTGTAAAGATATTTGAACTAAATTCGGCATTCATATCTTTTTTAAGGTATTTAAGCACTGTGTCAAATTTTATTGAAATCGGTTGACTATATCATATAGTAGCTCCCATAGGAACGATCGGTCAAAAAAAATTTTTGCTTAAAAATTCTTGTTTTTGGTTTTTTGTGAAGAAATCGGACTTTATTACAAGCTAGTGGTACAGGGTATCCTAAAGTCGTCCGCGCCCGACTTTACGTCCGCCATTTTTTTTGTCTGAGTTTGAATCCTAAAAATATCGGTTGATGCAGTTTTGACAAAGAAGTAAGTCTAAAGCCTGGAGCAGAAACTTCTTATTCCAATCCAGAGAAGGATCTAAAAATCAAATTTTGCGGAGAATTCATTTTGACTGAGTTTGCAGCTCAAAAATATAGGTTGGCGCAATTTTGACTTACAAGTAAGGACGGAGCACTCAATAGAAGCTTCTTATCCCAAGCTAGGAACGGAGCTAGAAAACAAATTTTGGTAGGATTTAAGTTTCAGTCACAGAGTGTTTTTTTTACGGATTTAGCATGAACAAATAGGTTGGCGAAATTAAGATATACTACCAAGAGTAAAGCTCTGAGCAGAAACTTCTTATTCCAAGCTAGGGTCGGATTTAGAAAACAAATTGTATGAAAGCTTCAATTTTAGTCACATTTTTTTTTTTTTGAGCTGAAATATCCGTTCCTGCTTACTCTTAAGACCCTCACCACTCGGAACCGCCCCTGTCCCCAGCTCATGCTCCCAACAATTCTTCAATTTACTGGGGGTCAGTAGTGTTGTATGGTGCAATATCTTTGAGGGTATGTCGGTCATTAATGTAAATTGCTTTTTGCATGCATTTATTTCAGGAAGTGGCAATCCGTGTAAAATTGTTTTTGCTCCAACCACGGAACCACGCACCACGCATTGCATCCACTCAAATGCCAATTATGTGGCAATTTAAGCAAGTCACTGAAGCTGGGGGAGAGCAATGTAAATACCATTCGAGGGGACTGCTTTTACTCAACACGCAATTTACGCCCACTTTTCGAGGTGAAAGAACCCATTTTGTATAAAATGTTTTTGATTTGATTCCATGTATGTGCTACTACATGGCTTTACATGAAATTTTAATTAGAACATTTTAATGAGGCCTCAAGCGGTATTTGGCTTTCAAAGGCGCCCCCAACTTGCGGGTTAACCAATGAAGCCCAAAGCTAATGCATAATTTATCCAGCTAACAGCTTTTTTTCTACAATCTTTTCTACGTTAACACTTGTTTAAATATTTTTTCTTTGTGAATTGTGCAAGAAGTAATATAAGATCTTTGAGTTGGGTTCCATGTAACATGTTTTTTTTTGAGGAGGAATTTTCTTGTAAAGCTCTTGTGTGCTAGACAGTCATAATTTAGGTGTGAAGTAGCTAATATAGGGTGTTATTTTTTGTGTGATTTTTTCTTATTCTTGAAAAAATCTCAAGTGTCGAGAGGTAACGTAAAAAAACTTTACAAAAGTGAGGCAAAATATGGCAAAATATACAACCACTTTTCAATAATCTAGGCCTATATCTTTCAAATAGAGCGATCGTAAATTGTGCTCCACTTAAAGGTGAGATAGGTAGACAAAAATTCAATATCCCAACTGTCCCGAAACATACATTTAGAGTCCCGTACCACCATCCAACAATTCATATCTTTCAAATAGAGCGATCGTAAATTGTGCTCCACTTTAGAGGTGAGATCGGTAGAGAAAAATTCAATTTCCTAAATGTCCCGAAACAGACATTTAGAATCCTGTACCACTATCCAACAATTCATATCTCTCTAAAAAAGAGAGACAATTTTAGTATGATAGCTATATAAAAAAAGTAGAACAATTTTGATGAAATTTCACACAATTGTGTGGACTAATCCAAAATACATAAAAAGTTGCCGAATTTATATCTCTTTTTCCCACTCAACCCGAAAAAGACATAAATGACCTGTCCCATCATGCAACAATTTGTGTTGCTAACATCTGTCGAATAGAGCGATCGGAAATTGTACTTCAAGCAGAGATTAGATCGGGAGAGAAAAAAATCCAAATTTACACTCATTTCGAAACAGACAAACAAGACCCATCATCCAGCAATCTCTCTGAAAAGGAGATCAAATCAAAATTTTCACCCGTTCCGAAACAGACATTAGGAATTCTGACCCATCATCCAAAAATGCATGTCCCTCTGAAAAAGAGATCGACTTTGATGAAGCTTCAAACAAATGTGTAGACTAAATCAAAACACATAAAAAGTGCCAAAATTTGTCTCTTCTTCCCACTCAACCCGAAAAAGACATTAAGAGACTTGTCCCATCATCCAACAATTTTCAAGCAGAGATAAGATCGGGAGCGAAAAAAAACAACAAAATTCCCACCCGTTTCGAAACAGACAATCATGACCCAACGAATCACAATTCTATTTCTCTGAAAAAGAGATCAAATTAAAATTTCCACCCGTTCCGAAACAGACATTAGGAATTCTGACCCATCATCCTGTCCCTCTGAAAAAGAGATCAATTTTGATGAAGCTTCACACAAATGTGTAGACTGATTCAAAAAACATAAAAAGTGACCAAATTTATATTTGTTCTATTTAGTTTTGGATTAAACATTTTTGTGTAGTTTGATCAAAATTGGTATACTATTTCATATAGCTCTCATACAAAAATTTCACCAGTTTTCTATGCAGCCAAAATCACGCACTTCTCATCATGATATTGTTCCTTTGACTTTGTGAATTTTTTACGCCCAACCCAATCCCGTCGAAATTCTTAAAATGACTTCACTAGTCACACTACTAGTTCTCATTGAACAGACTTGAACCCCACTTTTGTACAACTTCATTCACTTATCAAAATAAAAATCTATCAATTATCATAAATTGATTAAGAGTTTAGCTATCTTTCATTGCAATCTCTTCCAAGACCGCAAAAGAAAAACCTACACAAATTACTTAAACGTTGAACCCACCACAGTTGCGAATTTAATTTTCCGGCTCATTAAAACCAATTTGCAACATTTATAGAAATCACTTTGATCAATAGATAAGCACACAGACCCTGAGCATATACTATATAAGGCATTTATAGTATTCACCTACATATTCCCACACAACAATTTTCAATGAACAAAGTCAAAAATAATAACAAAAACAACAAAGCCTTGTCCAATAAGTTCATTGAATTTTGTTTTTGGAAGGGTTTCAAGTTTCATCTAAGCACGCGACACACGACCGAATGATTAGTCAGCCAAATAATTCGACCGACCATGGATGACGGTCGGCGCCTGCTCTAGCCAGCCACGATGACTAAGTTGGCCATAAAAGACCAGACCCCAGCACACATACAAATTGGTATAAAATTCAAATTAAAGCAAATCGTCTAGGTGAACGTACAACGGAAAGGCCCCAGCCGGATAGGGTCACTTAACCCGCCGCTGCCAACAGACACTGACACCTGGCCAAACTGGCCGCAAACGTAATGTCAGTGGGCAGCCATTTGACACCAACAGAGTCTGGAAATTATGGCGAGTATGGGGACTGGGGCAGACTGCGGCGGGGTTATTGCTGGCTGTCGCTCACGGACTGAAAAAAAAGGGTACATTAAGCTACGTCAAATGTATGCAACTGGAAGAAGGAAGCAAGGCCGAACTCATCAAGCGGAAGTATGAACGCAGAAATTTCTAAGAACCTAATGAAATAAGGTTCATTTCAAAATTGGGTCCTGCTGCCGGACAGTGCTGCAATGGGAAATACCTAAATAGACACCAAAATTTAAAGGCTACTGTGGCCCTATGCTCCTTAAGGAGTTCAAGGAATAAAAGAAGAAATTTGTATTTTACGAGCGTGTAGAAATCTATGAATTGTATCTCTACAACTGTCTGTGTCTCGTTCAAGGCGATTATTTCGAGGCATTATGGAACATTATTTTTGGAAAATTCTTATAGTAAGCTATAATTCATCGATACGCCATTTTTTCGTGCAGAAATGCAGCAGTGCACGACCAACGACGAAAGCAATCGTATCAACGATGCAGAAGTGCCAGACTTGGGCAGGAATATTCAGCTGTTTACAAGTGTAAGAAAAGTATTTGTCAGAAAAATGAATTTTAAAAACGGGAATGAGGAAGTATTTGATATTTGTCAGTACAATATATACGAGTATATGTTGATCTTTCAATATGAATAGATAGATATTACTCTTTTTACAAGACAGTTTTCGGCAGAAGCGCCTTACTTGCCGTTTTTGCTTAATGTTTGGATAGTGTGTAGGTGACCGTAGAAGAGGTCGACCGAAGTTGAGATTGGGTGTCGTCGATCATAATGCAGAGGAGTTAAGACTGTGATGTTGGAGAACACAAGTCCGAGATCGCGACGTATGGAGACGAAAACTACAACAGGCAAAGTCCCAACCAGGGATGTCTCGTCAATGATGATGAATGCTTTTTAAATGTCATAGCAGAGCTCGGGACCAGGAGGGAATCCTCTACCTCATTTGTATTTTGGTGCTTTTTACAAAACAGTTTTGGGCGAAAGTGTTTTACTTTCCGTAGTTGCCTATCATACAAACTAATATGCTTCATGTTTGGACGGTAAAGACCGAAGAATAGGTCGACCGAAGTTGAGACGGTTGGATGGGGTCGATTCCGATGCAGCGGACTTAGGACTGAGATGTTGGTAAACACTAGCCCCCGAGATCATGACGATTGGGGGCGAAGATTACAAAAGGTCAACCCCCGATCAGGGATGTCTCGCCTATGATGATGAATGCTTTTAAAATGTTACAGTAGAGCTCGGGACCATTTGCAATTTGGAGCTTTTTAAAGACAGTTTTGGGCGGAAGTGCTTTACTTTTAAATCAAACTGGTTTTGGTTTGGACAAGAATTGGAAACGGCCTTCTAAAATGAAAAGGTACGATTGCGAAGATTTGAAGAAATGACTCATAAAAGATTCGTAAAAAACGCAAGAAGAGCTTGCAGAATGAAACGATGAGGGCCATTCGCCAATTTTTAAACGCCTGAAACCACATTCGGGACTATTACAAAGTAAGGGAACTGCCGCTTAAGTCAGGAAGCACATTCCGAATTCGTGCAAAGTTATATAGATCTGTAAATTCGATCACACATGTCGTATAAACGTCTGAAACCATTGGGATTCATACAAAAGTAAGGAAACTGTGTTTAAAATCTGAAATAAAATTCGTATGGCTGGAGACTTAAAAGGATCTATTGCGAAATTCCGATAGGTAATGATGTACTACGTGACGGTTAAATCTGCCAAACTATATCGATCTGTAAATTTGATTACGCCCGTTATAAAAACGCCTGAATCCATTGGGACTTATAAAAAACTATGGAAACGTCGTTCAAGTCTGAAATAAAAGTAGTATAGCTGGAGGTTAAAAAGGATCTATTGTGCCGACACAAAAGGTAATGAAGTACGTCCCTGCCAAAATTATATCGATCTGTAAATTCGATCATGCCCGTACTATTTACCAATTTTTATGTATTTTCAATTTTACTTATTTTGATCCATGCGACTAATATTAATTTCCTTTATGTTTGTATAATGGATAATGGAAATAATGCCAAAACAAATTTCACTTTATATTCCCTAGGACCATACTATATACCTTTTCTCGATGGGATAAGATTGAACTCATTTTTCTCATTAAATTTTATTGTTTTTATTAATTTTTCATGCAAAATAGTGGGGGGATGATTCCTTGATCCAAATTTCTGCGTCACTGATAAATCCTTAACCTTAATGCATGATTAGGATTGCTTTCTCACCCTTCAGCACCCTCCAAAGACTTCAACCCACAACTGCTATAGGAACGCTGTGTCAAAAAAAATACTTCCTGTAATTAAAGTGTATATCGTAATCGGCTACTCTGCATCTTAACCTCAGCCATTTTTTCAATTACTGTAGGTCGGCACTGAAATTGTCTTTGTTGTAGTTCTTGTTGTTATTGTTGCTGTTGCAGCTTGTTGTCTTTGTTCGTGGAGGTTCTTTGGCCGGGCCTTGACTTCTTTTGATTTGATACGCCGTCTGCTAACCGTTGTCTTTGTCATTATTAACATTTAATTTAATATTTAACTTCTTTTTTTTTTTGTTCTTTGTTGTTTTTTACTCTCTCATTTACTCTTTGGTTTCCTTGAAAGTCCTCCTACCCTCCTGCCTTCACCCACACAATGTCTGTGTCCATACAAATTTGCATAGCCTTTGTTTTGTTTTTGCTATCTCTGAGTTTCCTCATTAATATGCCTGACAAGCCCAGCTCAAAAAATGGCGGACGTAAAGTCGGGCGCGGACGACTTTAGGATACCCTGTACCACTAGCTTGTAATAAAGTCCGATTTCTTCACAAAAAACCAAAAACAGAAGAATTTTTAAGCAAAATTTTTTTATGCTTAAATACCTTAAAAAAGATATGAACGCCAAAGTTATTTCAAATATCTTTACAAACAAACAAACACATCGAATTTTGTATAAAACGTAGTTTGTGGACCGATTCCATGGGAGTATGATCTAGTCAAACGATTTGGATTAAATTTGGTACAGTGCTTAGGAACTATGAAATACTCACGAATGTCAAATTTGGTCCCAATATCTTAACAAACAAACGAAACACAACAACAAAAATCGATGTTTTGAAGATCGGACCTATGGGAGCTATAGATATAGTCCACCGATTAAAAAATCGATGTTTTGGAAGATCGGACCTATGGGAGCTATATGATATAGTCCACCGATTTGTTCAAATTTGGCACATTGCTTAAGTGGTCTAAAAAATTTCCAAACGCCAAATCTGGTTAGGATATCTTTATTAAAAAACGAAATATAGCCAATTTTTCTTTAAAAAAGTTATTTTGGCCGATCGGTCCTATGGGAGCTATATGATATAGTCAACCGATTTTGATCAAATTTGGTACAGTGATTGGGAACTATAAAAACTTTCGAATACCAAATTTCGTTACGATATCTTCATAAACAAACGAATTATTCATCTAAAACGCTTTTTTTTTTCGAGGTCGTCTCAAACACCCCCATGGGAGCTATATAATTTATCCCCGATATCAAAGAAATAAAATAAACTTGCCTCCTATGCTGGTAACTCTAGCTCTTACCATCTCTGAGATCTAGGCGTTCACACGGACGGACGGACGGACAGACGGACGGACAGACGGACAGACGGACATGGGTATATCGACTTCTCTATTCACCCTGATCATATTTTAGGTAACTTTGGGGGTGTCTCCGACGTCTCCTCTATATGTTACATACATTTTCGGCTTGCACAAACTTAATATACCCTTGGACCATACGGTACAGGGTATAAAAATCCCAATAGACAACGTCGTCGAGGTTTCCATACTTAATTTATTCATGTAGGATTTAGTTGGCTAAATATGCCAGCATAGTTTATATGTAAATCTCTTGGTAGCTGTCGCTTCCATGACAAGAAAAGTTTCAATTTACAAATTGGTTGCGAAATAACAGATGGCTTGCTAATGTATTGTTTGAGGAAACTTAATCCTATGGTTTGTATCACTCTAAGAGTCTGTTTTTTGTTGGCATTTTGTCCGTCAATTTTTGGTTGATGGGCTAACTAGTTTTTTAGTGAAGTGATGGACAAACAAAGATGAGAACTTGAATGGAGTGAATTTTCTTTTTTGTAGAGCTGAAGGGTGGTGGATTTTTTTACGAGAGCTCCCGCATTGTTGGTTTTTATTACAAGTAGTTCATTCCTCGAAGAGTTAGTCATGAATGAGTTCCTTACTCCTTAATTTTTTATTAGACGGTATGCAGTCGAAACTGCCATACTTTTATTCCTTGGTAACAATAATACTACCATCTATAAATTTTAGATCTCTTTTTCTTCTGACACTCTACCTTTGGTGTAGTGTTTTATGTTAGCCTAATAATAATAATATTGTCAGGGAGAGCTGCACTGCGACCCTTAGAATTTATTGTGCTCCCTTCAAGCCCTAGAGCTCCTCAACTAGCCCAATATTTGTGACAAATTTGATTAACTGAAATGGGTCTAGTCGGGTAATATCCTGCATCGATAGTCTATGCTCGCCAAGAAGGGATTTCTTTCTGCTCCCTTCAACCCCTAGAGCTCCTCAACTAGCTCAATATTTGTGACAAGTTTGATTAACTGAAATGGTTCTAGTCGGATAATATCCTGCATCGATATTCTATGCCCGCCAAGAAGTGATTTCTTTCTTTTTGCAAGAGCATCCCCTTTAGGAGGACCTCAGTTTCACATATGGTATAGTTTCTTTAACCTGCTTAAGTTGTAGGAACCAAGAAATTCAGTTAGTTTCCCGTCTGGACCTTTCTTCAACTCTTAGCAGCTGTTTGGTAGTGTGTCTGCCAATTCATCAGTAAGGTTCAGTCTCATCGTTCAGGAGAATGTTCATGTATCCCGGGATCCATCTGAGGGAGTATGTGAGCAATACAAAAATTTTCTGTTTCCTTAAAATTCCCGCCTTCTTTACCCTTGCCGATATCTTTAACGTTTCGCCCAGAAACTTGGCTCAGATATTATCTTGTTTTGGGAATATTGAATATTCCAACCCCTACGAATAAATTTTCATGATCTGTATCTATGGAGTTAAAGGTATTACGAATATGTGCTATTTTTCTGAAGATATTTCTTAGTACCAAAATATTCACCACACTTGTGTTAATGTGGAGACATGCCCGCCTGCATGAACCTGTAAGGGATCCACGGTCCAGGCCCGGATTTCCACTCCCCCCAAAAGTTGAAAATATGGGTTGAAAGTCTTTTGCGTGCTCCGATAAATACACTTCGAAGTGAAGAACCCCATGCAAGAACAAATTTCTAAGAACCAGTGTCGGATCAACTAGGGGTTTTCAGGTCCGGAGCTTCCCTTCCCTACAAAAGTTGGAAATATGGGTTTAAAGTCTTTGCGAGCTTTGATAACTACACTTCGAAGTGAAGAACCCCGTGCAAGACTAGATTTCTAAGAACCATTGTCGGATCCTCGGGGGGTTTCAGGTCCGGACCTTTCCTCCTCCACAAAAGTTGGAAATATGGGTTGAAAGTATTTTGCGAGCTCTGATAAATACACTTCGAAATGAAGAACCACAGGCAAGACCAGATTTCTAAGAACCATTGTCGGATCCTCGGCGGGTTTCAGGTCGGGACCTTCGCTCCCCCACAAAAGTTGCAAATATGGGTTGAAAGTCTTTGCGAGCTTTTATAAATACACTTCGAAGTGATGAACCCCAGGCAAGACCAGTTTCTAGATGCGCACCTGGTACGAACACCTCCAACTCAAAGATCGCAAGAGCTGGGTTTTTTTATCTTTTGTAATTCTCGTCCTCATGTCATGTTACTGCGTTTGATGCAACACTGTTCATAAGACGGAGTTACGTAGGACTTTAAATATACTCTTACGCATAAAACATTCGACTTTAATTACAACTTCACCACTTCAATTTTCCTTTCTGTAAATTCGTTTAACCGACTTTCCTTTGACCTCTATCACAAGACAACACAGCAACCCTCTCAATAATATGAAACCACTCCCAAATTTATTTTTGCGCTAATAAAATGCTGAAAAACTCAATAACCTTTTATTAACATTGACTTCCATAAAATGTTGAGCAAACACTAAATAATATACAAAACTCTTTATATAGAAAAAGCTCGACCAGAAAATCAAATAAGGCTAATGCATTGGAAATGAACTGGCTTTAAGTATAGTCTAAGCAAACAAACCGCATTAAGAGAAATATGTTCTGCACTCGAACTACTTCTACTACACCCTCTGTGCCACATGCCACATACCACACATCATATCATATAAAACGTTGTTGAGACAACAAAGGGTAGTCAGACAGACAGACGGCTAAAACGAACAACTCGTCGTCAGCTGGTTATTGGAAGGAAGAGCGATCCGACAAAACAACTTTATGCAGCATACCCCTTAGATTTGCTGTGGCTGCTGCTGCTCCTGGCATGCCAAGTGGTTGGATGCCAGCTAGTCAACCCAGCCAGCCAGACGGCGCTCTGTCGACTAGACAAACGAAACAGCATCCACCCCGTGCCACAGTGCATTCTGTAAGTATGTATACGTTGTGTACATACATAGTTCAGAGCTGGTTGTTGGGAGTTGTTCGCACAGCTGTTGGGAGCATTAAGTTCTTGGCTACCAAGCGAAAGTGATTGAATTCTAACGATGGCGCCACTGGTGGTGGATACTTCGTCATAGTTGAAAGAATTTGATATTGTGCGTGAAAGTTTTTTGCGTAGTAAAAATGCAAAAGAACTTGGGGTGTAGTGCCTCGGAAGTTTTCTAGTGTCAAGTTACTTTTTAGTGGCTTCAAGGCGGAGCGGGAAAGCAAAAGTGATAGCGGGGTTAAAGATGTCTCAATACGTTAAAATAAACAAAATTGAGTAGTTCCAAAATTGTGAACCTGGAAATCAATTCGATAGTTTTTTTAGATGGCAAAGTTATGACCAGAAATGCCACATAAAAGACGTGTGGGATTGTAACCACGTGGTACAGGACCTACGAAAAATAGAGGAGAATAACAAGCGACAGCTTCACTCAGCACAGATGCTGAAACAGTCAAAAACCCTCCTCTTTAACTACAACCGTAAGAGGTTCAAAGTCGTGATAACTCACGGGAAGAACATCGTGAGAGTCCTGGCTAAAGTCAGGATTTAGAATTTTAAGCGTTTTTCATAGATGTGGGGCTATGCCGAAACCCCAACCGTAGTATATGAGAAGACCGCCCTCTTCCCTAGTTGTCAGTTAGTTCTTCGTAAGTTCTTTAAATGTACAGAAAAAACTGAATTTCGTTAGCCAATAAGTAAAGAAAAGGTCTATAATTTCTAGAAAACCCTCTCGGGGATTGTCACCTTGACGTGATGAAGGGGCTTAGTAGCTGCACAGACTCTAAGAGCAACGCCGGCGATAGTATAGTTACTGGTATGGCCACCCTTGCCGGAAAGGTCTTCAAGGAGCAGTGAAGCGATGAGTGATCCACAACGTAGCGTCTGTACTCAGAATGCTGCAAAAGGCGTCTGCTCTCCAGGTTAGGGGCGGCCTATTTTAAAGCGACCTGTCACTGCGAGCAGAGTTGTCAGGACCGACTTTGAGCTTATAACTTACTGTCAGAACCCTGCTCCCTTACATATTTCTTTATAAACATGGGAGTAAACTCGAGAAATATTCATTCTCCAAGTGGTACCCGTGTTCCTGCGGCTAATACACCTGCTTCAACAGCATGCACGACGGATTTGGAGATGCAAACCCAATGTTTTACAAATAACAATATAACCATTTAGTTCTATATTCCATTAGGAGTAACACGACGTAAGAAGAATTTCTAGAAAAACTGATTTCACTTCTGAATATTATTGACAACGTGACATTAAAGTAGACCCCACTACTCCCCGATCGAGATACCAAGTGGGGTATTTTCAAGACCCCCCGTCCAATCAACGGCTCACGTAATTTGGGTACGGTCCCTGTACTATATTAGACTTCCAAAAACTACTTTCAGATTCGACAAAAGCAAGATATATATCTTTAGAAATATGATTTCATTTCAAGATTCAATTAATTTGTCTCAACTAAAGTCAAAATCTGCAATTTATAAGGCACCAAATACAATAGGTAAGAAGAATTAGTTTAGCAAGTTTTTTTTAATTGAAAACTTTTAGCTAGATCAAATTTGCGGATATTGAATCTGTGTGGATCATAAAACATATAGGCCAAATAACTAAAAAAAACAAGCAGGTTTTGTGAGAAGTTTGAACCCCTAAAACTTTCCCCTGACTACGTTCATGATTGTACTATTCGAAAGACCACCAAAATTATCTAAAGATAACTATGTTTGAACTGCTAGAGCATAGATATGGTAAGAGATAGGGCAGCTAAATTTTCAGATAAGAACTTCTATTATGTCATGGAAAAATAGCTATATTATTTTTTCGATATTGGAATTGTATTAAATAGCTTCAATAGGTGCATAACAGAGCAACTTGGACAAAAATTTAAGGGCCAGAAATCGTTATATTTGCTTTCAATATTCGAATTTATTATATAGCTCCAATAGGTGTAAAGCAGAGCAACTTAAAAAAATAAATAAAAATTTTAGGGTCATAAATCGTTTTCATATGAAGACAATGTTACCAAATTTCGCGGTCGAATGTTTTTTAGACTTCTTATATCAAAGTTGATCAAGCCTCCTATTGAACGATCCATCATAATACCCAAATGCTCCAAACAGCTTTAATATGTCCAGGGCCGTGGATGGAAGATTCGTCCCGGTGGAAAATGTACCGACCTCTCTATTACACTTTTAAATTGAATCCCGACAGTAGTTTCACCGGGCACCTGAAAAAATTCCGGGCCCGGGGGGAATCCCCCATGCTCATCTATCTTGTCGGCCCTGGATAAGGAAATGTAGTAGGAAGGTAGGTAGGTAGGTTAAGGCGGCAGTTGGGACATAGCGTCCGAATTCACTTAGGCCAAGAACAGGATATGGAATAGACAGGAAAAATTAGGGAAATAGGAAGAGTAAAGTGTGCAGGACCATGCTTAACGTGGGATTCGAACCCACAACCCTGGGATGATAATCTAGTTCACTGTCACTAGGATATCGAAGCTGCTGGCAATGTAGGAACTGGAATGTATTTTAAGATCCGCCAAAAGAATAGTGAATATTAAGCACTATAAAGGATTGATCCTCTTTTCCTCCCCTTCCAAATGGAAACTGGTGGTCAAAACATCTCGGACAATCAAACAACCGATATGAAATTATTATTGCAAAACGAAGAGAGTTTCAAACGTGGTTTCCTTAAGAAAGGAGTTCCAGAAGATGCTCAACATCTAATAGTGCCAAAAATCTTAAGCTTTACGATTTCATCGGACTACGTTAGCATAACCTATTCCCAAACCATAAATTTCCAGCCCTTGTATTTTTTTTTAAAGATTATATCACCAAAGTTTTATAAAGTTCAGTTTTACACGTTCAGCTAGCTAGTGGGAAGTAATTGAGTTCCATTTGCATTGCTTATTCTTATCGCATAAAGTTTATTGGAAAAAAATATACATATATTGTACATATGTATTTATACTTCTATAGTAAACATTTTCTTATGGCGTATTTTCTTTGCATGACAATGACTTGAAATATGTATTTAACAGCTTTCCAATAAAATAAAACTTTTGCACTTATAGCGCAACCCAGACGACGCGTCGGCAGCAATAAATGACGCCAGTTCGGCTTATTCTTTCGGAACTTCCCCCATTTTTTAGCTCCTGGCATTTCTAAAGTTTTGCTTGTATCGCATAACGGTACAATTTTCCAATTTGAATTTATTTTTTTTTTTCGTAATCATGATGATGATGATGATAATGTTGATGACGCGTACTGGCATAAGCCTGCACACGTTCCAAGGATAACAGCCCAACTACAAAGCTTACACAGAGCGACAGACATGCAACGAAAATCGATTGGGGTTTGTGTGTGTTGTGGATGGAACACCTTGAAGAGGCGCACCACGGAAGCAACACTATGTGGCAGGCAGGCAGGCAGGGCGTGTGCATGGGCGTGGGTAGCAGCTACTGACAACCAGTTGGTTGCATGCCAAGAACCCTTCTGGATCTGTGTTGGAACAGCCCTATCGTGTTGGTTGTTGTTGATGCATCACATGCGGCATATGTCAAACAGAAAAACAACAACAGGAAATCTCGTTGTAAATTGTTTGTTGCAAGCTTGCAAAAAATTGCCATAGTGCTGCTTTTGTTGCAGCCAAATAAATTTGGGAAAATATTTTAAGTTTTGGTGGGTTTGAAATCAATACCAGAATTGCATAACACATTTTCTTTGTGGGGTTAGGCGTTTTTAGCTAGTAGGATCGAAGGTTTTGTATTTTAAGGTTGCGTATGAATGGAACTCTCATTCTTATAAGAGGAAACATATTAACGTACGCAAGCGGAAATCAGCGGAGTCCTCCAAAATGAAAAGCATTTAGATATTAGTATTCTTCAATAAATTTATACCCTTTTTGACATAGGAACTAGAATCAAAAGGGCGGTATGTAGGAGTAAGCCCATAAGTTATGGACGATAACTGAGTTAAGATTAGACAAGATTTTGGAAGTGCAATTATTTCAGCAAATTTCAGTTGTATCACAATTTCGAAAACTTTCATGGCGATGTCTAAACCCAATAGGGAGGACTTGCCGTTCCAAGGGGATCAAGTCATGGACGATAAATGAGTAAAGATGAGACAAGATTTTAAAGGTCCAAACTTTGCAGAAAATATCAGTTGTATCATAATTTCGAAGCTGTTCTTGGCGATGTCTAAATGCATTACGGACGACCTGCCGTTTCAAGGAGACCAAAAACCAATCAGTAGTACATTTCTTTTTAAGTATCGATACCGATGTCTGATACTCAAGCAGCAATAAAGGCATTAAGTAAAGCCAAGATTACATCAAGGCTGGTGAAAGAAGTGAGAACGTCACTGAATAAATTAGGATCCAGGAATAAGCTTACGATTTGATCGGATGGAAGTGAACTGGCAGATAAACTGGCAAGGACCGGTGCAGCAACATCGCAAATCGGTCCTAAACCACACAGTGGGATTGGTAACGCTGTGGTACGGACCTACTGAGTACGGAGAAGGTAAACAAGCGGCTGTTTCACTGAGTACAGATACCAGAGCTTAAATTGTCAAAAACCCTCCTCTCCAACTACAACCGTAAGACGTTCAAAGTCATGGTAATGCACGGGAAGAACACCGTGGGGATCCTGACAGGCCTTCTAACAGGACATTGTAGGCTCCGCAGGCTCTTAATCAAAATTGGCATAGTGGAGAGTGGACTATGGTCCCAGCATGGAGAAAGAAACTTCTTTGCATGTATTAAGTGAATGTATTGCACTCGCCGGTAAAAGAAACAAGCTCCTGGGCATGTACGTTCTCCCACCGTAGATCGTTGTTACTATAAGTCCAAACAAAATACTGCAATACATGTCGGCCATAGGACTTTTGGGAGAGCTCGAAGCCATAAAGGGGGTACAATAGATTTACTTGGGTCGCAGTACATTTCTACACCCAATAACTTTAAATAAATACCGAGGCAGTCTAAAAAAGCTCTGTCAGCCAATATAACGCTAGGGTCAGGCCTGTGGCCAAGGTAACAGACGAGTTCAGTCGGATTCGAAGTTCTCTAAAGAGTTCCGCAGATTTAAATTCTTTGGACACAGCGTGCCTACTTTCCTACCAAGAATCAGCAGTACATTTCTTTTAAAGTATCGATGCCGAGGCAACCTAAGGAAGCTGTGGCAGCCAATATGATGCTAGGGTCAGGCAGGTCGACAGGGTAACAGCAGAGTTTAGCCAGACCTGAAGTTCTCTAAAGAGTTCCACAGTTTTAAATTCTTTGGCCACTGTTTGCCTACTTTTCTCTCTTATTGACGTAGAGTACTGGTCATTCATAACACTAAGGCCTATCTACTCTATGCATGACTCCCCCAGGGGTCATCCGGTGCACCCTAATAATCATCCATCGTCGATGGACCATCGATCTCTCGATTTATTGATAACCCATTTTTAACCCCTACGCAAACAGCTGTCTGCGCCTCTGTTTTCCGATAAGGCATGATCAACTAAAAAGCAATCTAACGTCGCAGTTACCAAGTCGCTACTTTATCCAAAAACAGAAATTCTTTAATATAGTTTATTATATACTGTAACTAATTTTACAACACTTGGCGTTATTAGTTAACTGCATTTATCGATCAGATGCCAAATAATAAATTTTTAGCACAGTTTTCATAATTTAAACTTTGACTAAAGAGCAAAAATAATCAATAAACAAAAACCGGTTATTGTTTCACAGTAATTACTCAGTCGCATTTTTGCTTTTGTTGTTTTTGTTGTTAGCAAGCTTTAAAGCTGAGACGCAGCCAAGGTGGAGCTGAGGTGGAGCTGAGGCGCAGCTGAGTCGGAACAGAGGCGCAGCTGAGAAGTAGCAGCTGCCCGTAAACAGCAGGTGAATCAGTTTCAAATTTGGCGAATTATAACGGGTTTGAGAGCAAGACAACCCCCAAAATAAGAAAACAAAATAGAAAAGAAAAGCAATGACAACAACAATGAAGACGAGGGCCAAGTTGAATGATAACACATACACAAACACGCGCACGCACGTAACGCAGCTACAGTCAGAGCAAAAATTATACGGATTCTTTTTCAGGGGCTGATTATCTGCGAACTCTTATATTATTATAAAATTTTCTTCAAAGAGTACGTATATCTGATCTCGCCAAAGACTTTTGGGGGAAGGGTTCCGCCCCAAAAACTGCCCTGTGGATCCGTCACTGTTTTCGGCATCGACATAATCGGTACATTCCAAATAAACAGAAATCAAATTTTTGTAACCAACGGAAATTAGAAAAATAGAACTAGACATTTTTCGTTTACTGTAGTCAGACTTGATACATTTCAAATAGCGTAGATTTTCTTTAAAAAAATAGGAAGTAAAAAATGTAGCAAAAGGAATGTCTTATAGTGCCATTCTCAGAGTGCTACTTCTGATATTCTAATTTTGATTATTAAAATTTATATAGGGCCTTGTGATAAGAAATGTCGACGGAAGGATAAAACGTAATCTAAATGATATAGTGGCAGACCAAACTCAAAACGTACATACTATCTGCACCAAAATATTTATAAATTTCCATTTGATAGAGATATATAGCCTTCAGAGAGCGTGCGCAAGATTCATCGGTATAATGTCTTCAATCGATTCAAAACGGTTTCTTCGGAGTGGTCTTTTGAGTTTTGGAAATAGCCAGAAGTCACATGGAGCCAAATCAGGTGAATTAGGTGGTTGCGGAACGATATTGGTTGCATTTTTGGCGAAAAAGTTACGAAGAATCAGTGCTGTTTTTCGCATTTTTGGTACCAATCGAGACTTGACATCGTTTAAGGACCAAAACATCTTTCAAAATGGTATTAATTAATTTCATCAGCAATGTCTATAGTTTATCGGCCCGGTTTGTGCCAAGCACGTTAAATTCTTTTACATTATTGTGGAATTTGTGAGCATACGTAACGAGTGTGACGGCTCAGACTCTGTGTTGACCAGATATGGCACTCGTGTGACGTTTTCAACGCGTTCTCTAAACTCAAATTACCATTAGGAACGAAGCATTTATGACCAATCATTGTGATTATTAGCCAATTTTGGTAGAAGGATCTTCTGCAACATTTTTAACGGTTCTGCAGCATTGTATTCCATTCAGGAAACAAATTTGTTTTTTGTTGAATAATTTCAGACATTGTAAAAATCTCCAAATTCACTATTTTGTGTCGCACAAAAACAAGTGTAACTCACACTAATGAATATTTTGTTATATAATTTGGCATGGAAGTCAGTAACTAGTTGTACAGATAATTAGACAAAAATAAAACAACCAATTTAGGAAAAATATGTACCCGCATAATTTAAATGGAAAAATTTCACCTAGTTTTTGGGCACAGGTATATCTATTAAATCAGATGCGGATCTTTGATTTGTTCTTGGGGGGCTCTTCACTTCGAAGAGAATGTATATCTGAGCTCCCAAGACTTTCAGCCAATTTTTCGAACTTTTGGGGGTTCCGTACCCGAAAATTACCCCGTGGATCCACCACTGATCTAAATAGCTAAAAAAAAATTGTTTCCCCGCCAAAATCATCTTATACTCGTATAGTCATATATCTATCTAAAAACTTTCATAACTTTAACATTTAATAAAGAAAGGTCGATAATTTTAGAATATATAAATAATTATTAGTTAGTCACTTATTCATCACAAGGGGCCTACAACGGCCTAGGTGCGTCAAATGACAGCCACTTTTAGTCACTTATTTGTTCCTCTACAACAACACCTATAAGCTGCATAAATTAATCTCTTACCAAAAGACTGTAAGCCACAGTTAACAAAAAATTCCAACTTTAAAAAACTTATTCACTGACCCTTTAAAAATTTTTTAATTATTTAATGAACAATTTTCCCACTCTTAAGAAAATCTTTAATATTTTGTAGCAAACCTGTCAAAATATTTTTTACCTTGACTGTATGCAAGCGTAGGCACGCACACATCGCACACAAACGCACTAACACAATTTATGTGAAAACAGTGAGAAAAGTGGAGCACAAAAACACAAAACAAAACGCGACAAAAACAAAGCGGCGAATTTAGTGGTCAAGTGTTTAAAAATCAATAAGAAAGGAGCATACATAACAAACCTACAAGAAAGAACAAACATACAAAAAAAAGCTAGTAAAAAATTACTCACAGTAATGTTGACAGCCTTTTATGTACTATGTTTTTTTTATATATGCTGGCGCCACATACGCGCTTATGTAGTAGCTGGGGGCGGCGGTGGCGGTGGTATGTATAATTATTTGACAAACCAACAGAGGGTGGCTTCTAAAAATTTTCGTACTAGTTGCTTATTGCAGACAACTTTAAGTCGTTTCTTTAGATAATATTTTAAACAAACAACACTTTATAAATTTTTTTTAAGCTTGCACGCTGTTATTTATTTACTTTTTGTTACTACTTTTTCGTTATTCTTATTCCGTTTATGCGCAGCGAGCCAATGGGTTTTGACAATTCCGTTGTCCGCACAGACGTTGTTTACCGAAAAATTTAAGAACTGTGAATGAGCCCAATGTCTTGACAGCTTGCCACAGCTGACTGAAAGATAACATTATTTTAACATATCAATTTAACAGTTTTTCTATCGATAGGCAAACACCTGCTGTTAATATGTTTTGTAAGTTATCGATGTGTAAATGAATGCTGAAATTTGAAGCATTTATTTAAAAATTGTATTTTTTAATTTTTGTTGGTGGCAGCTTTAAAGCTTTTTAAGGCAATAAAATTTGAAGACTGAAGAAGATTGAAGAAAATGCCTTTAAAGTTATCGTGTAAACGATTACTCAAATTTAAAGAATTTATTGCCAAATTGTATTTTTTAATTTTTTTGGTACCAGCTTTAAAGCTTTTTTTCTGCTTTACGGCAATAAAATTTTCATCGTTTGAAAACTTGTGAGTTCAATTAAGGGCTGTTTAATTGAGGCATAATCGTTCATAAAAAAAAGTACTGAAAATAATGAAATTTATAGTACTAATTTTTGTTAAGTTTTCTTAAACAAATTTGATCTAGTGCATAAGAATCTGGCACATAAAAGTAGCAAAATATGAACTATTTTACAAAACAGCAAAATTCATTAAAATAAATAAGATGATCTGAAACGATAAAAGAACAAAAATACTGGACTAGCTTTTTTAAATTTTATTTACTGTCAAGACAATGAGTAAATTTACTAAATTAAAATAATAAAAAAATATATAAAAATAACAGCAAGTTGAATAGCTTTATATGAGGTAGAAAAAAAATGTTTCCAATAAAGTATTTTATCATTAAAGATACGAATGGCAAGGCAACCTCCAACCTAGTTCTTGAAACACTTCCTCTTCATGCATTTTTTTTCACATTTCCTTGATTTAGCTAAAGTGATCATTTTATTATTATGAAAAATCGCTTAGCAATAGTTCTTTACCATTACAAAACTTATTTACTTTTCGTTGTAATATATATTTCAAATCCATATTCAAAAACTTTGTTTAAGATACTACTAATTTAATGCATATTTTTTAATACATTTATTTTTTATTCCTCGTCTTTTAATTTATCGAACTGCAATTTTTTTTGTAATACTCGACCTTATATACATTTTAAATTCATAGCCGAAATCTCTGTTTAAGATACTACTAATTTTAATGCTTATTTTTTAATACATTTATTTTTTATTCCTCGTGTTTTAATTTATCTAACAGCAATTTTATTTGGTCATACTCGACTAATATAGATTTTAAGTTCCTAATCGAAAATTTTGTTTAAGATACTACTAATTTAGTGCTTAATTTTAAATACATTAAGTTTTTATTCCTCGTGCTTTAATTTATCTGACTGCAATGTTTGTTTGGTCATACTCGATGTTACATATCGATATTTGTTTTGTAATCGAACCGGCTTTTGTACTTCATTGTGAACATGAACATATATTGCTGTTGTTCTTATGAACGTTTGAAACTAATAAAACGAATTGCTCGTTTAAACTGCAGCTTTAATCTTTTGAAATTAAAATGTTAGCTTAAATGTTTGCTAAACTTTCAAAAGAAAAGAGAACTAAAATTGAATGCCTTAGCTCATTTAAAACTTATAGTCAATAAATTTGTGTTATCAAGCCTGTGCCGCTTAAAGTTAATAAATCAAACTGCTTAAATCAAAATTTGTCAATTTCAATTTAAAACAAACAATTTAGTTTGTCGTAATATTGAAATAATTAACAAACTTATTATTAACTTTTAACATTTTATTCGGCACAAAAAATAACAACAGCAATAAAACAAAAGGCGCACAAAGCATTAAACAACAAAGAACAAAAAGCAGCAGCGAACCAGTGGAATGCACACAACCAGCTCACGAACTGAGCACGCGTTATTGAGCCAGTTCCGCAGCTCATTTCACGTGAACAGGTTCCATTGAACACGCTCCACACGGAACGAGACAACTCTACATTTTAGCATTGCGCGGCTCGGCTGTGAATAATTTTTGCAAATTTTTATTAAACTGCAGTGTGTTGATTAATTTAAAGTGTGTAAGTCAATTATAATAAATATTAAAGTCCAGCATAATTGTTTGCTTTGAAAGCAATAAAACAATAATAAAAACAAGTAAGTGTTTAACAAAATTAAGCAAAATGCCAATGCAGACACGCACAGACACATGCACAAACAAATGCAAAAAGACACGCGAAAAAGCAAATTTCCATTTGCTGGCATTTGTTGCTAAACAAATTAGTAATTAACGCAATATCAAATTGTTTAATAATGATAATATGCACAACGCGTTTTTAGTGTTTTTTTGTATAAAATTAATGAGCTATGCATTGCTTTGGCTTGTTGCCGGCTCGTTGGCGCGGGCGGTAATGGCGGGCGCGCATATATACATATATACAACGCACACAAACACATATACACACACATACAGGTGAATGAACTTTTTTGCGTTGTTTTGTAATAGCGCTTTTATATACTTTCTTGTTGTGTGTGAATTTTGTAATTGTTTGTGGGGAAGCGCGCGAAAAAACAGACAGAATAGACAACAAGCACATGGCTTTTTGCAATTACTTTGCATATAATATGTGTATATATGTGTATACATACATATGCATATGTGCATACATACAAACACACTCGCTTGCATAGTGTTTATTTGCCGCCCCTAGTCATTTGGCGCGCGCTCTGTGGCAACAGCAAAAAGAGATGCGCCGCCGTCGCACTTCGTCGCGCTGCTTCTTCTTCATTTGTTGCGTTCTTTTCAGCAGCTGCATTTACAGTTATTGATCATGTTGGAGCGAAACGTAGCAGACGTTTTTTTTTCGTGTGTAACTTTTTACTCTCTGCGCAGAGTCTACGTCACAAGTTTAAAGTTTGCAAAGGCGCTTTGCATTTAATATAAACTTTTTGTGAAATGTTAAGAGCTTAAATATGTAATATTGTTTTGTTTAACACATTCTATTCTTGTTTACATTCAAGTTAAAAATTCTTTCCCTTAGATCGAGCACATAACATTAGGCGTCTTATTTCTCAATTATTTTATGACAGACGTAAATTGATATTACATTTTTATTTGCATATGAATGTAAAAATCTAATCTAACCTGCAATCTAAATGGGTTCAATTTCAATCGTTGTAATACTAAATTATTGTCTGACGGCCTTTCGTTGTTTTTTTTTAAGGGGGGAGACCCGTTTAGCAGGCCGATATTTTGTTGTTTTTCGTGAATACATAAGCAAAGAATAAACAGAATTTTTTGTTAAATTTGGGAGTATTTTCTTCATGTTTTGAAGTAGTGTGATAGTGTCGTTAGATCGTGCTGTCCATGGACGATTGCCATCGGAATATTTTGCTGGTGGGCATTCCTGTGTTAGCAATTTTCATCTGTAATCATCACACATTTTTTTTTTCGTTAGCCACACATTTCCTATGTATATGAACCTGATTGTGTACAAAAAAACTAAAAATTGCATATTTTTGAGTTGTTTGAAGACAATGTTATATTTTTATACCATATTTTTCAGCTTTTATTGCATAAAAAAACATATTTTTTAATAATCATATAATCAGATATAACCAGAATTTGAATTCAATAAACAATGATTACACGAAATTTCAGAAAGATTGGTCAATAACTTTTCAAGCTAGAATGCCCACAAGTTCGAGAAAAACGCGTTTGAAACTACCGTGTGCTTCGACCCCGGACCGACGGGCGGTCATTTAAGTCCTCATAGCATTGGGAATAATGCGAATTTTGATTTCACATTTTAACCACATATTCTTGACTAGGTATATTAACAATTTATACAATAAAAAATACAATTTTTTCATCGGTCTAAATTGGTTGTCCCCCTTAAGTTGTTGTGCAGCCTTTCAATATATTTGCAGCAGAATGCTCCTTTTAAAAATAAGAAATATTGAAACTGTAAGGTGTTTGCTTTAAAATTAAATAATTTTCGATTAAACTAAATATTGTTTAAGACTGTTGACTGAGATTTTCAATCTAACAACCAGCGAACTCGATTTATATTTTGCGACTTTGCCCTTTAACAAAATTTTCTACTCACAATACATCATATTTATAAAAGGACTATCCTTACAAGGGATACAATTTTATTTTGGGTATGTACGAAAGGAATTTTTATTTTGAGATAAATTAACGGGTCGTCTAAAATATTCGTAAGGTTTTAAAGAAAATCACTTTTATTTTTTTGGCAAAATTAGATTTGTTTATTCAATATAATTGCAATCAGCGAAAAACTGAATATAGCGATCTTCTAACTTTTCAATACCATTTTTGTTGTATGATTTATCTTTTGGTACAAAATAGGCCTCAGTCTCGTCGATTATCTGTTCACCGGCGCTAAATTTATTTCCAGCGATGCTTCTCTTGAGATCTGAGAACACCAAAATGACGCTATGTGTGGGATCTGGAGAATTCGGTGTTCATCGAAGCCCATGTCATAAAATTTCGCCCTCGTTTTTAATCAGTGTTGTTGGTTGATTATGAGCTTTTGCATACCAAAATATTCAGGAACGATATGTCCAACAAATACTTTTGATATCTTTAGAGTATCAGCTATCTCGGTCAAATTAACTTTACGGTCATCTGAAATCATTTTTTTGCTCTTTTTTTATGTTTTCGTCTGTAACAGCTACTTCGGCATTTATCGTCATGGGTGCTCATATGGCCTATACGGGATTAAGAAAACCACTTACAAATTGTTTTTTCGACTGGTGTAGAGTTCAAACAAGACTTATCAAGCCGCTTTTTAGTAGCAGAAGCATTTTTGATTATCAAAATATTGTATTTTATTCGTACACAAAATTCCATTTTAACCGTTTCTTTCAAATTAACGAAAGTAGCTTTACTCAAAATGCTATATCTCAAAAACTAATAAATTTATAGACGTATCCTTTAAACGTTAGCGCTAACTAAAAATGATAAGGCTGTAAATCTAGTGGCGCTCTCTGACGGAAAACATACGAACTTTTCAGCCTATGTGTTATTTAAAAATTGAAAATTATAATTTATTTTAATTAAAATTTTGGAATATTTATGTAATATACTCAATAGATTTCTATCGATGCCGAATATGTCTTGGAGGAAATTATAAATATTATCCCACAAAATACAAATTTTTTTCAATAAATAATCTATGGACCCACATATAAAAATTGGAATTTAATTTTGCTATAAAAACAAAACGGTTGAATATTTTTCAATGTTCAAAGTTTTATTTGAAAGGCTAGTTCGGTCAAATGACCACCACGGCTGGCTTGGCAGTATGCCACTCGATCAGTCCAATTTGTGAGCACATTTTCGATTGTTTCGGGTCTTATCCTGGCAATTGCGGCTCCAATCTCGTCCTTCAGCTCATTAATTGTTTGCGGATTGTTGGCATAACATTCATCTTTCACCGTATCCCAAAGACAATAGTCCAAACGCGTCAAATCGCAGCTTCTTGGTGGCCATTTTAGAAAGCCATTTCGGCTGATTATGCGATTTCTGAAGATTGTGCGCAAAAGATCGCTTGTGGCGTACACTGTGTGGCACGGGGCGTCGTCTTGTTGAAACCAAATATCGTCCAAGGCTTCATCTTCAATTTGTTCGAAGAACCAGTCGGTCAACATTGCGCGGTAGCGCACGCCATTGATGGTTTCGGCGGCTCCTTCATTATGGGCCGATGACGCAGCCAGACCAAATTCCACACTAAACAGTCACTCGTTGTGGGTGCATTGGCTTCTCCTGGAACGCTTGCGGATTTTCTGAGCCCCAGATGCGATAATTTTGCTTATTAACATAAACACCGAGGTGGAAATGAGCTTCGTCCGAGAAGATGATTTTTCGATTAAATTCGCCATCTTCGGCCAAACGATCTTCCGCCCAAATTGATCCACAAATTGGGTTTTTGGCAAATGTTTTGTTGCGATATTTTTCTCACAGCTTGAGTTGAAGTTCGACACTTTGGAAATAAGTTTTTCATACTTCCCAACTTTCTTCGAGCGTTTAGCGTCCCATTTCGTAAATGTCAATGTTTTTACTAAATATTTACCAATATATAAATGACATTTGAGGTTTTGAAAGTCAAATAATCGGTAGTTCAAATTCCAAACACTAGATGGACCACCCTGTACCTTTAATCCAAACAACTTATAATGTTACAATTTAAAATACAAAGTGACTCAAATAATTTCCGATCATGTGACGTCACTTGCTTTAATTATGCCCGAGTAACGGACCTATGGAATGCGTCTCCTCTTCATATCATTTCATTATTGATCTTGCGCTGAGCTCTCTTTGTTTTGCGCTCTCTCTTTTGTTTTTATCACCTTGATTATTAACTTTATCTGGCAAGGTAGAAACAGAAGAAGAAGAAGAAGCGTATAAAAAAACGTTGCAAAATTTGAAATTGTCGCAAATTTTTCCCTTTTTATTTTTTAATAATATATTGTTTTTGTTTGGTTTTATTTTTTTATCGAGTTCATTTGCATGTTTGTTTAATTTGTTTCCACAAGCAGCAAATGTTAATGAACCTGCTCGCTTTTGACTGAAATTCGCCATATACCTATATAATATAATAATAAATGAAATTTTTTGAACACAAATTTCGTGCTATGTACTTTGTTCATGTACATAAAAGTGTACAGGAGCGATTTTTTGGGACAAAAAAATATGTCGAGAAGTTATATATTTTTGCCAAAAAACAAAGCCGTATTTTCTTAAGTTGGTACAAAATCAAAAAGGAAATTTGTGAGTACCTCAAGATTTTAGATTCTTTTCATCATCATGTGGCCATGACAACCCGTTCTCGGGTTATGGCCGACCTCAGCAGCTCGGGACAGGCGCCTCTGCTTTGCGCGCGCCTTCTCCAATTAGAAATACCAAGGGAGGATAGGTTCTCCTCCACTTGATCTTTCCATCGGAGTCGTGGTCGTTCCCTTCGTCTCCCTTCGTCGGCTTTCGCTTCGAATACCTTTTTCGCTGGAGCATCGTTATCCATACGTACGACATGGCCAAGCCATCGCGGACGTTGTATTGTAATGCGCTGGACAACATCTATGTCGTCGTAGAGCTCGTACAGCTCGTGGTTCATCCGTATGCGATAGTCGTCCTCAAAACGTACGGGACCGAAGATTTTACGAAGAATTTTCCTCTCAAACACCCCAAGAGAAGCTGCATCTGTCCGTGACACAACCCATGCTTCTGCGCCTTCTAAGAGCACGGGCAAGATGAGCGTCTTGTAGAGTGTTACTTTTGTTGTTCGAGAGAGGTCTCTGCTGCATATCTGCTTACTGAGACCATAGTAGCACCTATTGGCAAATGTTATTCTTCGCTTTATCTCCAGGCTGATGTCATTTGCGGTGTTAACGGCGGTGTCAAGGTAAGTGAATTCCTTGACCACTTCAAAAATATAGCGATCCGCTACAACATGGGAGCTCATCTTTGCGCCCTTTAGAATCTGATCAGTTTCTGGCTTTCATTATACACAACAAGATTTAAAAAACAAAAATTTTGCCGAAATATCAAAAAAATGAAATGAATAACATGGGTAACATTCGATTTCTTTACGAACTTGATAATCTAATCAGTTTCTGGGTTTAATTATTTACGAGATTTAAAAACAGTTGAGGCTGTGCCCAACAGTGGAATACCCTGTACATTTTCTCTCGAAAAATTTTTTCTGCTTATTCCTACTAAGAACTTTCCAGTTGGAATTAATTTTTTTGCCCGATTTTGTTCACTTTTGACCCGCACATGCGTGGAACCATAAATAAGGCTCTGTTAAATTTCAGATGAAAAAATATTAATAGGTGAAATCTACTGCGGGGGATAGGGAAAGACTTGATTTTCCTTGGAAATATGCGCAACAACTGGTAAAGCTGTTCTAGTCTCCGAGTACACGGTATAAAAATTGTGTGTTATACATATAATTTAAATATAATAATATAAAATTTAATACAAGCTAAAAAAAATTTAAATCGTTCATAAAAATCTTGCAACCTTTAGCACTCTTCGTTTTAACCAGTTGTGAATTACAAACAAATTACTAATAGAAATAAAATTAAAAAACTTGAAAACAAATTAAGTAATTGGGAAATTATTAGGTTATTATAAAAGCAAGAAGTAAACAATAAAAAAATATATAGAAGAATAGTTATGGTCGAAATCCACGACCCAATTCCAATGGGGTCCACCGTACATACCAAGTTGAAAAAGGAAGTCAGATAAAATATAAAAATACAGGGTGCGCCATTTGAATGTGGTCGATGGAAATATTGAATAACTTTGACAGATTTCAACCGATTGACGTCGTCAAACACATTTTGGAAAGGTTATTGCATTACAATTTTAACCATGAATCGATTCACGCCCAAAGAAAGCGCGGAAATAGTTACAATGTTCATTAAATGTAATTGCCCGATTTTTGGGAGCGAATTTTAATGACTGATGCGGCCCATTTCACGCTATCTGGCACTGTAAATAAACAAAACTGTCGCATTTGGGGGAAAGAAAATCCTCATACTATCCATCAAACTCCACTGCATGATCAGAAAGTGACTGTTTGGGCCGGTGTCTGCTTCAATATTTCCATCGACCACATTCAAATGGCGCACCCTGTATTATATAAGGAAAAAGGTAAAAGAGTATCGTTGGCCGAATTGGTTACTCACTATTTCTAATCGGTCAAAAATACTCGAATAGGCAAGACAAAATGACACGGGATAGAAAAATAGTTCGAGGACAGCGATAAAGTCTAATTTTGCCTTTTTAATCCAGAAAATTTATTTATTTTTTTTTTTTTTGTATTCCTCAAAATATACTCTGCAGAAGACTTTTTGTCTTTTTGCGTTTTTTTTTTCAAGAAGCTATTTTAGTACATAAATTTCTAAAGAAAAATTTTGATGTTATTGTTGATTGTAAAATAAGATGACGTTTCCCGGCTGTGTGAACAAAAATTTCGTTGATAGAAATTCGTACGCTAGCGTTACAAAAAGATTACCTTTGATTTGCCATCGTGAGAGATGAACAAAAAGTCAATCTTCTTAGTTCTCGGCTCTACAAATCTGGCAGCTCCTATCTTCTTTCTTTACCTTTGTATCAACCGGAAACTCGTGAAAAACCGATACATCCAAGAGCCCGCGGCGTCATCTCTGAAGAGGAATTCTGAAAGCGAGTTCCAAGAGGTATGTGCGCAGTGGGAATCGAGGTAGAGAAGGGTGCTATTTTAAGGCCTACTAAGGACTTACACAGAATAAATTAATAAATTAAACGTATGCTTCGTTTAAAAACTGTTAAAGTTAGTCAGGATATCTTGAATTCAACCTAAAAATAGTGGGGAAAAAAAAAAAATCAAATTTTAGCCGTTTCGATTTACTACTGTTTTTATACCCTGTACTGTATGGTCCAAAGGGTATATTAAGTTTGTGCAAGCTGAAAATTTATGTAACATATAGAAGGAGGCGTCGGAGACACCCCAAAGTTAACTAAAACATGATCAGGGTGAATAGAGAAGTCGATATACCCATGTCCGTCCGTCAGCCCGTTTGAACGCCTAGATCTCAGAGATGGTAAGCGCTAGAGTAACCAAACTTTCACATTAGATTCCATATTATTCCATAGGAGACAAGTTTATTTTATTTTTTTGATATCGGGGATAAATTATATAGCTCCCATATGGGTTTTTGAGACGATCTCGACAAAAAATAAAGCGTTTTAGATGAATAATTCGTTTGTTTATGAAGGTAACCAAATTTGGTATTTTTTTATGGTTCCAAGTACTGTACAAAATTTCATCAAAATCGGTTGACTATATCATATAGCTCCCATAGGACTGATCGGCCAAAATAACTTTTTTAAAGAAAAGTTCGCTATATTTCGTTTTTTAATAAAGATATCGTAACCAGATTTGGCGTTTTGAAATTTTTTAGAGCACTTAAGCAATGTGCCAAATTTGAACAAAATCGGTTGACTATATCATATAGCTCCCATAGGTCCGATCTTCCAAATAATCGTTTTTTTAACAAAATTTGTTGTGTTTCGTTTGTTTGTTAAGATATTGAAACCAAATTTGAAATTCTTAAGTTTTTTATAGTTCCTAAGCACTGTTCTAAATTTAATCCAAATCGTTTGACTAGATCATATAGCTCCCATAGGACCAATCGGTCCAAAAACACGCTTTTTATACAAAATTCGATGTGTTTTGTTTGTTTGTAAAGATATTTGAAATAAATTTGGCATTCAGATCTTTTTTAAGGTATTTAAGCATTGTGTCAAATTTTATTGAAATCGGTTGACTATATTATATAGCTCCCATAGGAACGATCGGTAAAAAAAAATTTTTTGCTCAAAAATTCTTCTGTTTTTGGTTTTTTGTGAAGGAACCGGATTTTATTGCTAGCTAGTGGTACAGGGTATCCCAAAGTCGTCCGCGCCCGACTTTACGTACGCCATTTTTCCTGATAAAAAAAAAGGAATTATAAAGAAATTTAAAAATCTAATGTTCGTTCGAAAGAATTTATTTTTTTCTTTGCCGAATTCAGAATTTCTAACCAAAAACATCCAACATTAAAAGTTTACCTTTGAGATTTTTATAAACCACAATTTTGCTTTTAAAATTTTGTATCCAGAACATACTACCTTGACCCACTGTAGCTTATTTGTTAACCAACCAAGCATAAAAAAAAACGCCATTAATTTACTTTTTAAAAGAAATTGTTTCTTGTATTTAAATAAATTTTATTTCGTTTAAGGCAAAGCGTTTGCATAAAAATACAATTATTTTATATTTGCAGTTTAATTTTTTATTTTTACAATATTGCGAGTTTTTTTTAAGTTTATTTAAAGCACTCTAAGTTTTTGATATTTCGATTTGGTAGATTTTTAGCTGGGCTGTTCTTCTATTTTGATGCATTGCATTTTGTGCACAACTGTACTAGATTTGAATTTGTTTTTTTTTTTATTAGATAGTTAATTTGCTTTAAAGCTAGACATTGATATTTTATTTATCATAGAGTAAGCTAATTTTTTAACTAAGCGCTTTAAATACTGTCTTAAGCAAAAAGCACATAAGGTATTTTTTTTTTAATGTCTTACATTTTAAATGTGTGTGTGTGTGTATGTGTGTTAAGTTTAAATTTAAATTGTTTGTACAAAAAGTTTTGATTTGTTGTAAATAGAGAGTTATAAATTGTGTTGTAAATTTAATTTACATTAAGTAAGAAAAATTAACATAATGCAATGCATATATGTATGTGTATGTATAGTATAAGTATATTTAAATTTAGTATATAACATATATATGTTGTATATAAGTATATATATATAATCTGTGTATAAGTATATAATAGTATTTATAAGAACAAGGCATTTGCTGTTGGTTCTGCTTTAGCTAAACATTTCCGCAGAACTCTTAACTAATTTAAGAGCGCGGGATTTTTGAAATTTTTAACCAAACAAAATGATTATTTTTTTTAATAATATGCGAGTTAAGGTTTTCAAGATCTTTTTCTAGAAGATTTGATCTTGTTATGTAGCTTTAGTTTAGGTTTTTAAGTTTTTGTGAACTTTTTTGAACTAAATTGGAAATTATTTCCGGGTATTATTCAGAATCTAGGAAATTATACCGAATGTTATGGCCGTGATTAGTTTTTACTGGTGTTCATAGACGCATTCTTGGTCGGTCCTCTGTTAATACATAAATATTATTTTCAACTTTTTCTGGTTTTATATTTAGATAACCACTCCTAACTAGGACTTAGCGTCCCAACTCACTTAGGCCAAGAACAGGCCTTTTGTGATACTGATAATGGGAGTAAGGGATAAGGATATAGAATAGACAGGGAAAATTATGAAAATAGGAATACCAGAGGAGCGTTCTAAGGAGTCACCTACGCAGTACTAAGATTTTAAACAGAGACTGAGTCATTTTCGCTTGGAATAGGTAAACCAGAGTTAACGTCTCCTCTTCTGAGTTGTCTAGGAAAACAAGATGGATTCCAGGCTTTAAAAGTATGGCATCACATAGCAAATCAGCTGACAAGTCCTTAGGATGGGTAGGTAGGTTAAGGCGGCAGTTGAGACTTAGCGTTCCAACTCCCATAGGCCAAGAGCAAGCTATTTGTGATACCAACAATGGGAATAAGGATATAGAATAGACAGCAAAAATAAGGGAAATGGAAAAAGTGCAGGACCATGCTTAACGTGGGTTTCGAACCCACAACCTCTGGGATGATAGTCTAGTCCACAGTCGCTAGGCTATCGAGGACGCTTTGGTAACCACGTCTAACTAAGAAAAGAACGTTTTTTAAGAGAATTCACAGATAACCTAGAATGCTTGAATATTGACACGACCTGACGGGTTTTCCATTCCTGTTCACATTATGATTCGATTCTATATAACTCGGGCAACTTTGGATAGCTTTAGATTTCCTTGATTGACCTACTAATTTATTAGAGCAAAGTCATTGCTTAACCTTCTAATCCTTTAGACCATAGTCACTGGTTCAACAAACGTAGGAATTTTTTCTGTCAATATTCAAGAACATGATCCCTACCTACTCACTATATACCTATACCTGCTCTTTGATTTTCCCTACGATCCATTTTGTACTACTAAGTCATAGCCGGAAACCAGGGATTCTACCCCTTAGGAGCCAGTTCCATTTGCAACCTGATTCCCTATTCCTTTTGTTTATAACTCCGACAACTTATGATAGCTTTAGATTTCCTTGATTAACCTTTTAATTTTTTAGAGCAGAGTCATTGCTTAACCTTCTTATTCATTCGACCATAGTTACTGGTTCAAACGTAGGAATTTTGTCTGTCAATCTATAAGATCATGATCTATAGCTACTCACAATATATACGTGCTCTTTAATATTCCCTACGATCCATTTTGTACTACTAACTCATAACCGCGAACCAGGGATTTTACCTCTTAGGAGCCAGTTCCCTTTGCGACCATCTTCCCTATTTCCAGTTTTCCTATATAAAAGAGAATTCTACGCCTCAATATTTTTCTCCATACCTTCCTATAACTTAGCTTCTACATGTTCCAGTCCATTTCTGATAGCTTAAGCCTTCAACTTTCTGGTTATTCCTACGATCCATTTTGTACTACTAACTCATAATCGCGAACCAGGTATCTTACCCCTTAGGAGCATGTTCCCTTTGCGACCATCTTCCCTATTTCTAGTTTTCCTATATAAAAGCGAACTATACGCCTCGATATTTTTCTCCCTACCTTCCTATAACTTAGCTTCTACTTGAACCAGTCCATTTCTGATACCTTAAGCCTCCAACTTCCCTGCTTCCAACCAACTAATGAGCACATATATTGAATGTCTAACCAAACTATAAGTAAGATCTCTCCCTTCAAGCTCCCAAGACTGCTCCCTGCATGCCACCTTACAATATATATTTGCCTTTGTCCCGGTGCTCCGCTTGCCGCATCGACGACATGGCTGGAGCCAGCAAAAAGCTTGCACTGCCGCTGCTGCTGCTGGTGCTACCATAGCTGGCATATCCATAGCCATAACCGCCGAGCGGCATGGCGTTTAGCTAAATCATGAGCGCCGAAAAGGGATTATAGCGCATGATCTTTGACAGTAGTATCCATAATACTGATGTGATGGCACAGAGTACCACACCGCCCCAGCCCAAATCCAAACTCCAGGATGTTAGGAAAATGCGTGCTCCGAGTAGTGGCTTGGCCATAATGGCCACACCGCCGGGACGTGCAACGATGCCATCGACGGTGCCATCATAGTCGCTGTCGAGCATGGGGCGGCCCTGTTGGCGTTTAAAGTGTATAATCATTAGCGTAAAGAGCGCAAAGAGAGCTGTAAGAAGAAGGGAAGAGAGTTAGGAACAAGATGAGTGCACTCCTTGGAGTGGAGTAGCTTACCTGCAAGCAAATACATGACTCCGGTGATAAGTATGGCGCTGATTTGACGTTGACAAACTCCAAAGGCGCCCACCAAAGCAGCGCTGCCCAATATGATGAGGCAAACCAGTGAGCAGGATATGGATAGGTTTTGCATTCCTGGTGAAAGTCAGAGATTGTTATTATGGAGTTTGGAATATGTGGCACTTTGAACTAGAAGATATAAAATGCATGAGCCAAAGCCATAGCAGGTGTATATATGTATAGTTAGTGTAGTTGTGGGTGTGTAGGCGACAGTGACGCATCCACGGAGTGGGTTCGGTTTCGGATCCCTCAACCTAATCCCCAACACCCCACCCCCCAAAGTTTGAAAAATGTCTTGAGTCTTTTGCGAGCTCAGATATACATACTCTTTGATGTTAAGAACCCCCAAGACTAAATCCTAGATCCGCACCTGGTAGGTGGATTTAAGGATCTGGACTTGTTAGCTTAACCCAAATCTCTCATCGCTGAATTCTCATTGAATATTCATTTATGTTGAAAAAAAAAGTGGAAAAATTATTTGTTTTTTGAGCTCTGCTTGGCGATGCATCTTCGAGCTCTTGAGCAGCTGCATCCATCATCTAATTCCCAAGTAATTGCCTTAGTTATGCCTGCCCAGCATCATCTGTTTCAATTATTATAAATGACTTTTAACACTGACTTTGTTTCCAATCCACTTATAGCTAACCACAAAATGTTTTAAATCTTCGAAATCTAAACCATTTGATACAAACAAACCAGGCTTTCATCTCCACCTACACCTAATCTCAATTGGAGCACGTGTAAAACCAATTAGCCCAGGAGACTACAATATATGGCAATTAAATCCTAGTTGAGCTACTCGCCACAAAAACTAACTCAACAGTACACAAAGTGGCAGCAATTGTGAATTACAACACAGAAATTGACCACATTGTACATCGAATAGAGAGATTGGGTATTCCGTGGAGTCTCAACCACAGGATGACCCATTTTCCGCCCTTGCAACATTGATATTGTGGTTGTGTTGGTTAGGTGGTACACGTGGACGGACATGTATCATGCATGTTGTAGTTGGAATAGAGAACCAAGTTATCCACATACATTGTTGCTGGATTTATTGACAAGGTAAAAGCCACGTATCCAGGGATTGGGTTTGTGGTTTGTTGCAATAGTAATAGTAATTACTTTGAAGTTGCTCCGTCTGCCCCTGTCACTTTGTCAGCGACAAAATGGACGGTCAAGGACAACTGTCGTTGGGTTTTTTTTTGCGTCTTAGAATTTTAATGGAATTAAAGGGTATACGCAGTTATTTAAGCGGATTGAGGTTTCTATGTAGTCTATAGTTACGTTCTTGAGCTGGATTTAGGATTTAAGATTTGAAATATTTGCTTATATCCTAAGTTCTTATTACTCTAACAGAAGGGACCCAAATTAAGTGATCCAATTTTTGTACCCTCCACTCCATTTTCCAAACCCACACAATTCGGCTTAACCTTAAATAAATCCTAATATTAGCCGCAATCTCCCAAAAATAATAACCATTTTTTGATTGAATTGACCAAATGAGTCAAATCTTGTTTCAAAGAACTCAAATTTTTTTCGGAGTCTGCTATCTACGTGATTTCGAATTAATTTGGGATGAGATCACTATGATCGTGCAGTCTTCTAAAGAGATTAATTTAATTTGGCAACAACTTTGTAACTTGGATCAAATCGGTACACACCTTTCATAAACTTTTACCAAATAATGAACTAGTTCGGCTAGTTCGGAATTTTGTTAACGATTGGAATTATTTTTTGCACTTTATTGGACCATTTCTTTATTAGTAAGAATTTGGATATCTTCTTGTACATTAGCCAAAGTAGTTGAACTAGTTTAATAAAATTTCTTTATTCGTGAGAATTCGGATATTTTTCTTGGTCACTAGCCAAACTAGTTCAGCTTGTTCCGAATTTTGTTAACGATTGGCATTATTTTTTGCACTGTGTACAATTTCTTTATTAATAACCATATGGATAACTTTCTTGTACACTAGCCGAACTAGTTCAGTTGGTTCCGGGTTGAACGACTTGCATTCGGATAAATTTCTTGTTCATGAGATATACTATAATCTGACTTTTTGAAGTAATCGTTATTGAAAAATTTTCTTTTGCAATAGCTGAATTAATTTGATAGAAGAGTCGTCACGTAACAAAATAAACAATTCAGATATTTTTTATTTTTTTTTTAAATTTTTGAAGTCGTTTTGTTTATGGTGATAGTTTTAGGAAATTTCGCAATTTCTAAACTATGTAAGTGATTTCTCTCTTTAATACGATCTTATAAACTTCTCTTTCACCTCATCTTCAGTCTTGATACAATTTGGGGCCTCGTTTTTCAATTAAGCTCATTTCAAAACTATGAAATTATGAGTGGAGACCACACATCCGTTTTATTTTTTCGCAAAAATTTTAAGGTTTTATTTTCGATGATACTTTTTTAACCTTTTTTTTAAATTTGTTTGCTTTTATTGAAACATTTCTGCTAATTTTAGTTTTTATCTTCTGAGTAACAGTTTTGGAATTCTTATGATATTTAAGTGACTAATAATGACGATAACGAAAAAAGAGAGAAATTCTGATTCAGAATTTAATTTAACTTCTGTCTAATTAAATTGAATAATTTTTTTTTGTATAACCAATCTTCGTTTTCTCCGGTGGTGTTCCGCTATAGTCGAAAACTATTCGTAGTGACTAGTAATGAGGATGACGAAAAAAAAAGACAAATCCATCTGATACACAATCTAATTTAACTTCTCTCTCATTTCATTAAATCATTTTTTTTTAGCCCAGTATTAATTTTCTGCCGCGTTCGTCCAAAATAGTCGAAAACTATTCGTTGTTGTGACTAATAATGAGGATGACAAAATCGTTTCGATTCTGATTTATGTCTATCTCAGTGCATTGAATCTTTTTTTTTTATTCTAATATTCAGTCTTTGCAGTGTTGACCGAAATAGTCGAAATCTATTCGATATATATTCCTTTTGTTCAAGTAGTTTTCATAAGCTGTGTACTCTGTCGATTAATATGAGCTCTCTGAAGAATTCAAATTGAAAATTTCCTAAGCTTTATTTTTTTTTTTTAGCAAGTTGAAAAAGTTGAATATTGAACCAGCAAGTAAGGTTCCCAATTTATGAACCAGTAAGTAGGTTTCGAGGTTTTTGAACCAGTTTTAAGATTTCCAATACTTTCTCATATTATCATACTATATATTAAATCTTTCGCAATGTAACAGGCTCCTCGGCTTTTAAGATCATACCATAGGGGAAGTGGATCTTTTCGCTCGTCGGAATAATGTAATCTTGTGTCTCTTATACAATCTACTCCTTAAGAGCTGATATTTTTTAACTCATGCTTGAAAAGTCAATTCTTCTAATAAATTTACCTAAAACATTTTTAAAATACTGTAGAAAATTAACCATTTTAGTCACAAAGATATAAAAGGATTTCGTATTATCAATCGATAAATTCCTAGGGTTTTGAGTCCCGTTAAATACAGTCGAAATATACGAACTATTCGCTATATATTCCGCTTGTTCAAGCAGTTTTTATAAGCTGTGTACTATGCCGATTACTATAAGCTCTCTGAAGAATTCAAATTGAAAATTTTTTTGGCCTTTATTTTTTTTTTTCTAAAAAGTTGAAAAAGTTAAGCATTGAACCAGCAAGCAACGTTCGCGATTTTCAAACCAGCAAGTAAGATTCCCGATTTTTGAACTAGCAATTAAGATTCGCGGTTTTTGAAACAGTTTTCAAATTTCCAACACTTTCTCATATTGTTATTTATTAAATCTTTCAAGATGGACACGGGTCCTCGGCCTTTCGACTGGTCATACCGTAAAAAAATTGGATATATCTCTTATCCCTTATTCAATCTATGCCTGACAAACTGTGATTTTTCGACTTATGCTTGGACAGCCAATTCTTCTAAAAAAATTTACCTATAACCTGGTCCGACGAGAGTGTGGTGGAAGTGAGGATTACCCCAAGTCCGGAGTTTTATCAGGGGCCTGGTGAAATTGCTGTCGTACTGTGATTCAATTCAATTTAATGGGCCCATATTTTCTCTACGGCCCTGCCTATAACATATCAAAAATACTGAGGAAAATTAACCATTTTAGTCAAATATTAAAGATATAGAACGAATTCCAAATCATCAATTGAAAAATTCCTTTACTTTTGACCCTCTTTAAAGCATGTTAAACATAACTTGTTGGCTAACCGATCTTCAAAAGACAAGTTTTTCTGCAGCTAAGGGGATGTACCTAAACTACGTCACCCGTTTTTTAGAATTTTTGGAACCTAATATAAATAAAAAAAAAGCCAGACTCAAGACTCCCTCTTCCCCTCAATGGGTCACTTAATTAGGACACGCTCCCTAACTTTCGTGAGATTCCTCTTTAAGATATTTAAATACTTGCTGTAGAAATTTCTTTTTCCACAAGCTTTTCAAGGTCATTTCCGATTTTGTATTTTTCTATAATTTATCTTCATATCAATCATTTAAGGATGATCACATCCAGCTTTGCGTCTTCGTTGGTACCTTCGTAGTCATTACCCTCAAGGTTGAGATATTGTATTCAACCTTTGGCACCTCTAATCAAATCGCTTTTTTAGTTTCTTTTCTTTATTTTTGTTCCCCCTACTTCCAAGGATTTTGTTTGGATGGGATTTGTTGTAATGACTAGTGAAATTTGTGTTGCATTTGCAGGTTAGGGTGAAATACTTTTAAGCAAGATGAATGGAAATGGAATACTATGTGTTTGTGTGTGGGTGGGTGCTGAGTAAGTGCTCAGGTGCGATTTGTGTGTGTGTTAGTGTTCGTGCTGGTGTGTGTAAAGCAAGCAAATTGCTTTAAGAAATTTGGAAAAAAGAATAAATTGCACTTGGTGGTGGTCTACATACATCTAGTGACGTCTAGGGTACAACCTACAAAAATTGTTAAAGGTGTTGGTTGGGTTTTAAAAATTTAATGAGCCAATATTTCTTGGAAAAAGTTGTGCTACAAATAAAACATAAGACAAGATTATATAATACTAGTTATTAAAATTAATAACAAATCAAATAGCAACTTAAAATAATACAAAATTTATTATATTTTTTAATTTTTCAGCTTCAAGAATGTCCGCCGAAGCCGAAGCCATTGTCATAAAAGCCGCAGCTGATGAAGCTACGCCAAAAGCAGCACAAGCTGAGCCTGCTGCTGCTGATACCACACCCGATGCCGCTGATGCAGTTAAGCCAGTTACAGACGCAGTCACGGCTGAGCAGGAACGTGCCGATAAAATACTCAAAGCCAAGGAGCTTTACAGTCAGGGATCACGTAACTTTCTGGTAAAGAGCTATGACGAAGCGGCGGATGAGCTAAGCCAAGTTTGCACGCTATACGAGGAGCTCTATGGTGAGCTGGCCGATGAGCTGGGTCAGCCTTTGTTGCTGTAAGTAGAATGAGCGCTTTTTTTTGACGAATATCTAATAAATCCTCAAACTATTTGCAGTTATGCCAAGTCGCTGATTGCCTTGGCTATGGATGAGAACAAAGTTATCGATGTGCCAGATGAGGCCAACGATGACGAAGAGGAAGTCGATGATGATGAAGAAGATGAGGAAATGCCAGAGGCTGGTGAGAAAGCAGCCAATGGCGCCGGCAAAAAGTTGGCTGGCATTAAGGAGCATGCCGATGAAGCTGACTCCACAGCTGATGGTGATAAGGAGACGTCCGGCTCCAGCGCTAAGCCTACAGGCGTAGATGAGGTCAGCAGCAGCGTGGCTGCGGATGCAGATGCCACGGCCAGTAGCAATGGCAAAGCTGCCAATGATGATGAGCGGCCTAGCACCTCAAATGGTGAAGCAACTGCCAGCACTAGCAATGGAGGTGGCGCAGCAGCTACCAGCGTGGCTACTGAAGAGGAGCAGCCAGAGGATGAAGAGGGCGGCAGTGGCAGTCTGCAGCTAGCCTGGGAGATACTGGAAGCAGCTGCCAAGATATTCGCGCGACAGGGTCTAAGCGGCTTGCCTTATCTGGCTGATGTGCAAACTGAGTTGGCCAATATAGAGCTAGAAAATGGCATACTAGATGGAGCACGTGAGGATTATGGTGAGTGGTGTGGTTTGAACGCTTAAATGGAGTTAATTATAAATTGTATTTTTAATAGAAAAAGCCTTGAAGATACATGCAGAGTTGCCAACAAAGAATCGTCGCATATTGGCTGAGCTGCACTACAAGATTGGACTGACCTATTTGACTCAGCAGATGAACAAGGAAGCTGCTGATGCTTTGCGTAGTTCCAGCGTTTTAATAGAGGAGGAGATAGCTGAAATGCAGGCCAAGGAAGCGCCCAGCGAGCGTGAGAAAAATACGGTGCTAGATTTGGAGGAAACAAAGCAGGAAATTTTGGCCAAAATACAGGAGATTGAGGAAATGCAGGCACAGGTAAGAGCACAGAGATTGGGCCTGCAAATGTGGTCACTAATATGTGTTTTTTTGTTTCTAGAACATAGCCGAGGTGCGCGCCGCTTTGGACAGCTATATTAAGCCCATGAGCAGCGGCGATGCTGCTGCCTCTTCAACCTCAACGGTATCCACCAATGGTGCTGCAGCTGATGCCACCAGCAGCTCATCATCATCTGCCAAGGCTGCAGCTGCCTCATCCTCCAGCTCCACGATTAGCAGCTCCTCCAAGCCCACAGACATTACACATTTGATTAAGCGCAAAAAGCCCGAGGAGCCGAACTCGGAGGCCGAGGCTGTGTGCTCGCCAGCCAAGCGTGCGGCAGTCTAGATTGCGACCAGCACATTCCAGTTGGACCAATACACATCAACTACTTAATTTCATGAAATCATACAAACACTCAATAACACTTGGAGGACGAGGACGACGACTCCTTGCTCCGCCGCCGCTAAACAACCCATCCACACACACACACTATTATATTTGTACTATTTATGCTTTTTGTTTGCTGTTTTATCTACAAGATTTCTCCTAAGTCTGTAAGTTACAATCACAATTAGTACTAAGCAAAAAAACTTGATATTGATAATTTTTTATATATTAAAAATTAAAAATAAAAAGCATAAAAATTTATTAATAAAAGTAAACAATGCTACAAAGCAAATATAAAGTTTAAAAATTTAATTATTACAAAACAATTGTAAATCGATTACATTCTATTGGTGCGTGTGACTAGAGACAGTGCGTGTAAACAAGTTATCGTTATCGATTTATCGTAGATTGTACCATACGTACTCAGATGCGGCTGCAGTGTGACCTGTGACTCACTGTGCTGCCAATCGTTGCGCTGCTCCTCGCCGCGCGCATTCTCCATGGAACCAGCCAAATAGTTGACGCAGGGTGGCGCACCGCGTGGAAATTTGGGATGTTTGCGTAGTTCCTGCAGTTTGGACATGGGTAAATCTATGCATAGCGTCCAGATGCCACCGTGCATGGGCACTAAGAACACGCCATCACGACGAAAGCGATGGTCGGCTGAGAATAAATTGGAACAAAAGTTGCTATTTTAAAAAGTCTGTTAAAAAACTCGAACTTTCCCAGCTTGGGGATTGGATTCCTTAGCTTCTACTTTCGTATTGCTATTATATTTGGTCAAATATTGCAATTCTTAAGAAATGTCAACAATCTTGAAAAATCTCGTCCTACAAAATACAAAGAATTTTTAATTCATTACAAGCACAGGTGGTACTAGGGAAAGAAAATAGGTTCTGTCGCGAATCAGATATGAGTACCCAGGACGAATTTTTATAAAATACTCGGAAAATGTCGGCTTCCTTGATTGAGAGCAATCTTTAAAAATTACACAAAAAATTATAATTAAAAAACCCTCGTTACACGCTTTAAAAAAATTTCCGTTCTTTCCCGTTCCTTACATTTGTCAAAATTCTTATCCCGTTCCCATGAACCGAAATTATCATTCTGGTGTAATATAGATCACTCCATAACATTTTTATTAGAATTTTTGAACATTTTAAGGATTTCTCTGAATACAATGGAGTCACAGTCAGGACCGACGAGAGGGAGGAGGGGGAGGAAGATCGGACACTTTTTTCGTCGGGCCCAGAGCTCTCGGAGGGGCCCGGACTCAAGAGTCATTCGGAAATGACAACAATTTTACGTATTTTCTTGAATTAAGAAAAATTTATAGGGGCCCGGATCCGAGATCCCCCGAGGACCGGATATTTTCTCTAAGGCTCTGACTACAGTTTGTGCACACTCCAAATTAATTTCTGATGACATCAAACAAAGATTGCAGTTACTTCCACTTACCTCTCTTATCCGGTTTGAGCATGGCCACCTGTTCGTCCAGCACCCATTCCAAGTGCAAACCGGATCTATTTGTATAACGATCCAAACTATTCCTATCCCATGTCACGTGCTCCCAATGATCAGTCATAATCGCCGCGCACAACATGGCCGTCGCACTGGTGGTCATCAGCAGTGTCACAAATAAGAAGAGCACAGGTGGCGGACCCATGCAACAGGCAGAGCAACAAGCGGCGCCTGTGCCGCCACTGCCCGCGTCCATGTGTGAGCTAAGCGAGGTGGGCGTATCTAGCGCAACAGCGCTACCGCGTCGCTGTATAACCTTGGCGCAGCTGTTCTGTCTCAACAAGATGCTATTGCTGCGACGCAGACTTTCCACAGCCGCGGCTGCAGCTGCAGTGGTGGCCGCTGCGGTGCAGGAGTCGAATTGTAGTGAACCACCTACCACAGCCGAGGGATGGTCATAAATGCTATTGTGCCGACTGGGTGCAAAATAATAGCAAGTAGTCTGTTTGGCGGAGCAGGGCGCAGCGGCTGTGCCGTTTTCACCTAGCAGCTGCTCAGCGGCGGCCAGCTCCTCATTGCTGGAGGAGTAAACAATGGATTGCTTGAACTGATTGGAGTAGCAGTTCTGCTTGAAAGTAGATGCTGTGGGCGGTGGCTGCTGCACATAGAGCGCCTCGTAGTCACAATGTTGAGGATTACGATAGATGACGGGCCAGGAACGTGTGGTCTTGGAGTTGTGGCTATAAGTGGTGGTGGCCAAGGCGGCGCCTGAAGCTAAGTTGCTGCTGATGGCAGCAGCTGCGGGCTGAGCGTCGTCAGCGCTGCTGACCAAAGGCGTCAGTTCGTTGGGCTCCTGTGTGGCAGCTAATGCGGCTGCTGCTGCGGCTGTTGAGCTGGAGGCCAGCGGCTGCTCCTCGTGCTGCACAGTGGTGGCCTGCTGCCTTTGCAGCACATTCTTTGTGGACAAAATGGCGCTGGGCGTGGACTCTGACGCCGCCGCTACGCTGAAATCCTCCTCCTCGACCAAAGTGGCGCTGCCTACAGTGGCTAAGCCTGGCGAGAAAATGATGTTAGATGTGGTTGGTGGTGGCTGCGATCTGCTGCGCAGCAGAGTAAAATGTTTGGCTTGAGCTTGAGTTTGTTGTTGTGAGTTGTTCGGTGCTTCATGTAGTTGTTGTTGTTGTTGGTGGTGGTGATGTTGGGGCATGGTGATGCTCACTTCTGGCACACAACGCGCCGTCACCTTATAGCGACTACCGCTGCCGGTGGCCATGACGCCAACGCCGACGCCGGCGCCGATGCCGATGCCCTTGTTGCGCACCAGTCATAAGTCGGTGTCGCGTTTCTTCGTGATCTTGTTCAGGCTCATGTGGTTGTTGTTGTTGTTGTACGTGGTGTTTGATGATTTTTATTGAATGTATTGGTTTTAGTTTTGTGTTGGTGTGTGTATGTGTGTGTGTGTGCCTCAAAAGATTGGCGCCTAAAAGTCTACGTTGCAAGTATGAGAGATGAGGAAACAACTTTTTGCGGCAAGTAAACAACGCACAAACAAATTGTAAGTACAGAAAAAAAATATATATTCAACTTTCGGTGTTTTTCAACACTACTTGAGCGGCATTAAGTTTTGCTGTTGTTGTTGTTGGCTTAAACTTGCTTTGTTGTAGTTGTTTTTGTAGTAGTTGTTGTTGGTGTTTGTTGTTGTTTCCAATTTACAGTTTAGTTTTTCGTTTGTTTTCTTTTCGAATTAGTTTCAAGTTTTTGTTGTTGTTGTATTTGATTTTGGTTGTTTTTGTTCTACATTAGCTTTGCATTAGTTTTAGCTTGTAAGCTATAAATAAAAGAATAGAAATAGAGAAAAACAAATATACAACAATTGTTAAAAACAGAGTTGAGTTGATAATAATAATAATGATAAGAGAGAGAGAGATAGATAGAGATTTACATACTAAGTGCTGAATTACGGTAAATGTAACTAAACAGCTAAGCTTAAAGCTAAATACAGGAGCGGATTTAGTTAAAAGTTGGGGCGCTTATACAATATGTACATATAATATATGAAGTGTGCCCTAAGGGAAAGTAGAAAGTTCGAATGCAGTACAAACATTTGTCGTATTTTTATAATAATAATGATTTAAGTTTAAAGTAGTGCTTTATTTAATATAAACGCTTTCAATAAATTAAGTTGCAATAAATTATATTGCAATAACTTTGTGCCTTTAAATTAAACTCTATATAATATTATGCAATTTAATTTATAAGCTAAAGCCAAAGAATCCCATATAAAAAAAAATTTTTGTATGTGGGGTTTTGACATTAAGGGTGGAATCTAAGAATATAGAACTACAGTTCTACAGTTCTATATTCTTTGCTGAAACAAAATGTGACTTCAAGTATGCAAAATAATATATTCAAATTTGTATTTATATTTTATTCAAATATAACTAAAAATACAGTTGGCTCAATATATATACATACAATAGTGGACAAAAGTATTTTGACATAAATAAAAAAAATTGATTTGGCATTTTCTTATGACTTATAGTCTATAAAAAATTTTAAAGCTATATAATCTATAAGTTAGATCTATAAGTTATAGATTATATAGCTTTAAAATTTTTTTTGAGCGAAATTAAAAAATATGATTCTCGAAACGCATAAGTTTATTATTTTTAATATTATCGGCTAGAAAATTAAATCGATTTTTCATAAATGGTAGTGGGCAAAAGTATTTTGACAATATAAAATAATACGACAAATGACGGAAAAAAGCTGTAACTTTAGATTTAATAAAAATTAGTAATAATCTCTCTTCTCGCGATCTTGCTCACTTTAGGCATAGTTTTTTTTTTATTAAATGGCTCAATGTATATTAAATTTTTGTATTCTTTTAAGATCCAATCTTTCAAGTGACCGGTTAAATGAATTGAACTCTCTCATAAAAATTGATCGGCTAGGTATTGTAGCATGAAGCATTATCCTGTACCATAATAAAGGATTATCCAAAAACTTTGCAACCGAAAATGGACGCCCTGCCAATTAGAATGTTTAAACAATTGTTTTTATTGCTTGTTCTCAAAGGCGCCCGCAGAATTTTTGGCTACTAGGGGAAGTCAAGTATATTAAAAAAAAGTACAACGCCAAAATATAAAAAATTTGGTTATTTAAGAATTTTAGGTTCTTGACAAAAATCCCAGTAGGGGCCAATGCCCCTACTACCTGCGGGCGCCCATGATTGTTCTATCCATTGGTACTAAATTTCCAAGCAAATTTAGTTGAACATACTCAAAAGATAAGAGACTGCACCATGAGTTAGACTTACTCATACAGGCATTAGTTTTTTCACAACCATTTTTTAATTACCTTCAATAAAATCGAAAATTAGTGTTCTCAAAATGATAGTGTCGTGTTTTTATATTATTTAGCAAATAGAACTGTTTTTTTTTTTTTATATAAAGATAGTAAAACATGCTTCCTTTAGCTTTCTTCAAACTTTTTTTCTACTAGTTATTGTTTTATGCTGTTTATTAAATTTAATTAATAAAGCTTTTGGTGTAATTAAGGCATCTTTTTAAGATTTTCTTAGTTTAATGCCGTGCTCTATAACGTCCTTTTTGTTTAGTAAATGGTTTTGTGTAGACATTTTGCAAAATTTGATATGAACACTGGCATTATATTTAGTTATATATACATAATATTTCATTTCGAAAAAGTTGACTGAATTCAGGTAATTTGCCCGTATTTTTAAAAATAAACGAAAATAACTTCTAAATGCTACACATTGTTTGTACTGCACGGGAGTCAAAGAAATTGCATTTGTTCTTAATGTCAAAATACTTTTTTCCAGCCAAAATGGCATCATATCACATTTAAAATGAAATATAAAAAAATTAAAATGGTTATCAGTGCAATTTTTTGCTCACTTAAAGCTAGTAATAGATTCTTTCTCTCAAAAGTAAAATGCGTTACTTCTCTCAGTTTTTATATATAAGCGGCAATACATTTCACAGAGTGATGTAAAAATACTTTTTCCTACTATTGTATGTAGCTTGATTCATACAAAAACATCTTTCAACATCCCTTTTACTTATATCGAACAACTTCAGTCTGCCAACGCTTAAGTAGTGCGAATAGGAAAACGTCAAAGAAAAGAACTAGTTCGATATATATGAATAGTTCTAGTTCTATATTCCTTGACAACATCAACAGCAATTCCTTTACGCTGAGCGCCTAAGAAAGCAGCATAAAAAGAAATAGAGAAACATGTAACTGTGACGTGATGCTGCTTGGCTTTGTTGTTCTTGTAACTCTCTCATATTTTTCCCACAAGCATACCTCTCGCTCTGCTGAAGTCAAGTGCTTGTTGCTCCCCCACCCACCTGTAACCAAAGGAAGCACGACTTTCCTCCACCCCCAGCAGAACGATCTTATTCGACAGCCAACAACATCAATACTACAACATACTAGCGCCTTAATTTTGTGAGAGTAAAAAATTGAGAGAGAGAGGACAAAGCAAAAATACAAATACAAAAGAGAATAAAAAATCAGTTCAACGCGCCTATGACACGGTCGGTCACGCGCTGCAGTTTAATGCAAAATTTATAAGTTTACGCGTTACAAAAAAGTGTTACAATGTTTTAAAACAGTTATTAAAATAATTAGCAATATTTGGAAATATTTAGCTTAAACGCAGCTTAAGATTTAAATAAGTAAATCAAGAAAGTTAATAAAATGCGCATAAAAGTTGGCAGAGAAAAGTGTGAAAGGAAGGCAAATTGAAAATGCTTATAACTGACGTGGGTGTGAAAAAGTGCGCTATAGTAAGCCTTTGTTTTTTTTTTCTTTTTTTTTTTGTGCAGTGAATGTATGTGTGTGCAGAGAGCAAAAATAGATCTCATTTTGCGCTCTTTGTCATTGAAGTCAATAAGTGAAAGCGGCATGTCTATTGTGTGTTGAATTAAAAGCAGCTTGTTCTGCTTTAGTGTGAGTGTTTTTTGTTATTCTTTTTTTTTAAGTGTGTGTAACAGTGTTTTTTTTTTTGATGCCCTGTAGCCAAATTGGCAGAAGGTAAAGTGTAAATTGATAACTTATTTTTTTGCTTTATGAGCAAATGATAATTATATAAAATAATATTGCCATTTATATAAACTACTACAAAATGGATATGCAGGTAAGTCAGCATGATTTTTTATTTTTTACCTAAACGCATTTTATTTCTACTTTTGATCTTAAATTTAATCAAATTAGCGTTCATGTAAAAAGTGTCAATACTCATTTACGTTCTTCATTTATTATAATAGCTTACTTGGGGCTATCGTTTTTAACGATGATAATTGATATTCAAATATTAATTTGAAAATATTATTAAAGTTAGATCTTTTATTGTTATTACTTTCGAGACATTCGGAGGACTAATAATAATTTTAAAGAATTTAAGAATGCTACAGACGTGACTGCCTGGAAAAATGGGTTGATAGTCTTTTGCGAGCTCGTATATATATACAGAATCCCCCTAAGACCAAATTATGGATCCTGGGTATAGGGTATAAACGTAGGCACGTAAAAAGGGTGCCATTGTAGCATTGTGAATGATAACAAAACATGAGTTTATGCGACCCGAATCGAAAATGAAATCAAACGATCGCCCTGTTCTTTGTTAAAACTGTTACTCTAGGATTATTTTTGAAGGATTGGGGAAAACCTATTTTCAAAGTTAGATTTTTCTTCATCACTTTTTAAATTAATTATTATTATCGCTTTTTCAAAATTTTGTGCCCTTAAGATAACTGCGGACTCGTTAGGAATTGAAAATCATAACATATCTGCAGGAGCTACCTTTTATATAAACTCCACATTAAGTTTTAACATCCCGAAAACAAGACATTAATATGATCTGGTTACAGACTGTACTTGGTTCTTAAGAATTGAGGGTTTTCGATAATTTTGAAGCGAAATTTACTGAAAATTTGGCATCGTCGAAGGTAAACCTATTAGGTAAACTGTAGCAACTATTTAAATTTCGCACGCAACCGATTAGGAGTAATGGCGATTTGCAGAAGTAATTACTGTGGTTTTGGGAATTGCAGAGTGGCTTAAAAATTTAAAAATGACTAATTTCTGAAGCATCAAAATTAAGAAGTCAAAATTGCTATTGCAAAGAATTGCCCTAAAACTTCAACTGCTTTATTATTCACCTGTTATTAAAACAGCATATAAAATAAATTATTATTTGATAAGCTGATATCAAGCAGTCATATATCATTGTCTTATTGAATTTTAAATTCACATCTTATCAAAATTTCGCCAAAAACATCAACATATGTTAAACACAAAAAAAAAAACGAAAAATAAATAAGCAGAAAAAAATATAATTTGCTCATTCGAGTGGCATATGAATTTGCTTAAAATTCAATTTGTAAGCCGCCGCCAAACAACCGCCGTAGTACGTTGCTTCCTGCCACATACACACAAACACACACACACAACGCACACTGCCACATATTTGTTGCATTTTACATGAGGCGCCGCGAGTGCGCGCTCAACGGATATCCGCCTCCTGCTTGCAGCTCTGGCCTGGGGCGCCAAAGGTATCCACTGAGCAAAGCCAAATTGAATTTGTAGTATGTGCCATTAAGCGGCCTAGACCTAACCTGGAAACTCACGCCCAAGCCACTTAACAACAAACATACAGGTGAAAAAAATGAGTGGCAAAGGTTGGGGACAGCGAGATACCCTGAAATTACTTTTGACAAAATTTTAAAAATAAATCTTAGTAAACAAATGTATAGTGATGGTAACCCTAAAATTTTGGAGGCCCTAAGCTCCACTGGAAGTTAAAGGAAATAATCAAATCGTTCAACCCAGTAATTTTGATAAGCTTGTCAACACTGATGAGCATTCAGATGTTTGCTTAGGCAAAAAAAAAGAATTCATCAACTTTGAATAAGAAAAATTTGTTTTGGAAAATAATAATAAAGATTTGTCTAACTCCAATAATAATATATTGAAATCGTTTAAATAAATATATGTGAATATATTTATGTACATATATTATGATAACATTAATGTTGCGTCGCTAAAGAGCAATATTCCGCAACGCGCCGAGTGTTCCAATAATTCCTACTGGGTTGCTTGTCAGTAGCAATGCCAGTAACGGATCTTATGCACTTGTCTCGCTCGCACCTGCACGAAATGCGGCTTGAGCCAGCCACATGCTGCACTGTAGCAGTCCCCGGGCACACCCCCAACCTGAGTAAATAAAAAAGGACTTGTCATATGAAGACCGCATTGGCGCCGTGGGCGAGAAACAACTCAACAATTTATATTGAAAAACTTTATTAAAAAAGTTTATTATTTTGGTTTTGAATAATATAATTCTAAAAATAAAATTGCGTATACGCAATGTAGCCTTATATAGATGGTCAGGTAGGGGTGGCCAGATAGGCCAAAACTGCTATAATGCCAGCACTGCATCCCGAATCCGAATTAAAAAAATCATAGCACCAAAAAGTTCGGAAATAGACCTAAAATTCATATATCTCAGAAATCTAACATGCTGGATTTATTTTTACCTCGGATTTGGAACCCAAAAACGTACGCAGTATATGAACTGTCTAGGTTCCGAAAAAAAATTTGTTGGTGTTTGTAGAATTTTCGATATCGGAAATCAGATCGCAGCATTTTAGAACCCAGACGAATTAGGAAGTTTTAAGCCTTTGATTCTGACTCAACGTTGAAAACCTTAAATCAAAAAAAAAAAATTAATTATTTTTTAAGATTCTTGGAGAATCTTGTGTTGGGGCTATTTGAACATCGGAATCAGGCTCAAATTTGCAATTGGTAGACCTAGTTTAGTTTTTGAAAAATAATTTTGATGTGTTGGTAGAAGTTTCGGTATTGGAAGTCAGTTCAGATCCATGACGAACTAGGGGTTTTTGAGCCTTTGGTTCTGATTAACCGTTGAAAGCCTTAAATCAAATAAAATATTTTTTAAGGTTCTCGCAGAATTCTTGTAGGTTGGGACTTTTTGGACATCGAATTTGAGTTCAGGCTCAAAATCCTTATGGGAAGACCTGTCCCAAATGAATACTGTGTGTCTGTAAATTCCGAAAATCTCTTATGAGAAAAATGCTACCGGACAGAAATCGTCAAAATCCGTAACCCCAGAATTTGATGACCCTACTGTAATACTTCCTAGATCTTCATGTTCATTCAAACGAATGATGTTAGAAACGTTGCGCAAATCTATGATACCTTTAAACCAGCAGCGCAGGGTATAACAATGGCTTAGCAGCAATGCTGGGGTCACATCCTGTGAAATTCCTTGTTGAGAGGGTTCCGCTAACACACACACACACTAATCTAAAAACAGCTGTTGGCCATTTGCGCAGTTTTTGTTTTTGACTTTTGGCTACTGGCCAACAAGAGTTGGGTCAAGAACTGAGATTTGGGCTCAAAAAAGTGCACGAAAGTTTTTGTGGTATTGTTCTGTTTACGAAGGTACAAAAACATATTGTTCGAAATTTAATTGAAGGGTTTTATTTGTTGTTTTTGTTTTGTATTGGCCAATTGAAAGCGTTGTTAGTTGAAAGAAGAATAAGATTTCAATTGAACGTATATCGTCAATAATGTGGCTATCAATAATATGACTAAAATAGTTTAAAAAGCTGTTCTTATAAATCAGGGCGAGCCTCTTTCGGGGTAAACGGAAGCCAATCACCTTGATCTTTAGATGCAATATGAATGAACATATGGGTTCCAACAAAGCCCAAAGATTTCTTAATTTGACAAAATGGCGTCTAATTGATATAGTTTTTCATTGTGTTAATGCATTGTACTTCTTCCCCAAAAGTTTAAAGTCAAACCAAAAGATTTTGGTATTCACTTACCCTTCTTTAAGTAGAAAGTTAAACCAAGACATTTGCAGTATTTTCTTTCTCTTTTTAAGTCTTATCGAATATTAAAGAAAACCTCTTGCAAAAACGTTTACTTCGATAAAATTTTCAAGTGAAGATCAACAATAGAGGTATTCACGCTTTGTGTTGAGTTAAGGAGTTGAGGAAAAAGTCTCGATTGCTACTTTTAACAAAAAGCTTGTTATCGAGTCAACTCCTTAACTCAACACAAAGCGTGAATACCTCTAATATAAATATAAATATTGCTGAAAAATAATAAGCTTTTTGATGAAAGTAGCCTTTGTGACGTCATAAGGCTAAATGTCAATTATAGATAATCAGCATAATCGTATTATTCTGACAATTAAAATACAAAATCCCATTTGTAGTATTTCTTATTCAAAATCCAACCAGTTTAAATGCTTAAAAACATGACTTTAATTTAATTTAATCACTTTTATATGCAATTCCCCAAAAATATTATATAGTCGGTATAAATTTTCACCCCATTAGGAGCTGATTTGACGCTAGGCACGTGTCACTTGGCTAGACAGCTACAATAAAAACAACAACCACAAAGCACTGCTCACACACACATACATATTTAAAGAGCCCCAAGAGTTTTATCACTTTAATAGAGCTCATGCTCTTAAATTTTTAATGACAATCGAAAACTTAAATAAAATAACAAGAAGAAGGTTTTCTCGTTTGCATAATGAATGTCCTACACACGCACATGTGTGTTCGTATATATATATACTATATGTATATAAGTAAATACCCTTCAGTATTCTGAAACATTTGTGCATATAATTTCTTAGTAGATAGCATATTATGTCTTACTGTGGGGACAATTCCCACTGCTGTAATAAAAATCATTTGTTGTGGGTTAGTTCTTTCGGGATAGCCTTTTGGGTGTATGGTGGTCAATTGCCAAATGTTGTCAGTACAATATCATAATAATATTTGTGGGGAATGCTGTTCTGCGACCTGAAGGACCTAGTGTGCCCCCCCTACTAGCCCAAGAGCCCCTCAACTAGCCCTATATCTGTAACAAACTTAGTTATGGGTCTACTTAGTGGGTACTTAGTTAGATGGGTCTAATCTGGTGATGTCATGTCTCTATACTCTTTGCCCGCCGAGTAAGGATGTCCTGCTTCTGGCAAGGGTGTCCCTAGAGGGGTTTTCTCTTCAATCTCACAAAACCAAAAGCACTAATCATACTATTCATAATTTTCAAATTTTTTAATGCCAGAAATTGTCTATGCAGGATGCGGAGCCCCTACTTTTAGACATCGTAATTAAGCTACTCATATCAGATTTAAAGTTTGATCATAATGTGAATTTGGGAACACTGTGCCGAAAAACTCGGTATGTTATTTAGGAGTCCTTTAAAAAGCTGCCGAATAATTATTGGAGATGGCTAATATATGATAAGAGTTACGATAGTTAAGAACAGGGCTTATGAGCAAAGAAGTTAACCAGTGGCGAATCCCCGGGGTCTTTTGATTCCGTACCCACCCCAAAAGCTGAAAAAATCGGTTGATAGTTTATTGCGACCTCATATATAGACAAAGAGTAAGAAAAATATAAATAGATGGCGACAGAAAAAAATGTGAAATTGGGATCACGCGAAAACGAACAAACTTTATTAAAAGTTTATTTTCATTTTTCGAATATCTATGTATAAAAATCTTGAACATTTTTTCAAAGAATTTTTCTTACTTATATTAAATTTTTCGTTATCTCAATTTAAGTTCAAAATTTATGTTGAAATATGATTTATATATCATTTCAATATCATCTGTTGTTTAATTTCTAAGAAATCATATTCTTCATTTAAGCAATTCATTTCTAAGAAATCAATTTTTAAGAAATCATATCTTTATTCAAGAAATCATTTTCTACGAAATCCTATTCTTCATTTAAGAAATCAATTTCTAAGAAATCATATTTTTCATTCAATAAATCAATTTCTAAGAAATCATATTCTTCATTTAAGAAATTAATTTCTAAAAAATCATATTCCATATTCAAGAAATCAATTTCCAAGAAATCATATTCTTCATTGAAGAAATCATATTCTTTATTCAAGAAATCATTTTCTAAGAAATCATATTTTTCATTCAAAAAACCATTTTCTAAGAAATCATATTCTTCATTTCAGAAATTAATTTATAAGAAATCATATTATTCATTCAATAAATCAGTTTTTAAGAAATCATATTCTTCATTTAAGAAATCAATTTCTAATAAATCATATTCCTCATTTAAGAAATCAATTTCTAAGAAATCATATTCTTTATTCAAGAAATCAAATTCTTAATTCAAGAAATTATTTTCTTCATTCAAGAAATCATATTTTTCATTGAAGAAATCAATTTCTTATAAATCATATTCTTCATTCAAGAAGAAGACTTTTTGAAAAAAAAAAATAAACAAAAAATAAATTAAGATTGGGTTTTTACAAGTCAGTATATCCGTCCTTGCACCCAAATCAATATACTAATTATAAATATTAAAAAAAATACATATTAATTTCATGTATTTTTCTCTATAGGTAAAGTACGTTAAATTCTATCAAAAATTGGTACAAACTATGGTTAAGGGTTTTTAAATCTTTAGTAAATACCAAAAGTTGTACCCATACCAAGTTAAAAAAAACCAATGCAAACTATTCATGCTAAATAAATATTAAGAACGTAGCCAGAAAATTATTTCTGGGGAAATATAATAATTGAAAAAAACCCTGGTTTCCGGATGGTTCTAAATGCCGGATGGATAAGTCTATAATAATTAATAATTTCCCGATTCCAACATTTTATGAAAAAAATAATCTGGCAGAAGTCAATCGATCTTCAGAAAAACAAAGCGCTTAAAAAAGTTATATAAATATGATAAAAACTATTAAAAAAATGGCGGAAGTAAAGTCGGGCGCGGACGACTTTAGGATACCCTGTACCACTAGCTGGTAATAATGCTCCGATTTCTTCACAAAAAACCAAAAACAGAAGAATTTTTAAGCAAAATTTTTTTTGACCGATCGTTCCTATGGGAGCTATATGATATAGTCAACCGATTTCAATAAAATTTGACACAGTGCTTCAATACCTTAAAAAAGATATATATATTTATTTCAAATATCTTTACAAACAAACAAAACACATCGAATTTTGTATAAAACATGTTTTTGGACCGATTGGTCCTATGGGAGCTATATGATCTAGTCAAACGATTTGGATTAAATTTGGTACAGTGCTTAGGAACTATAAAATACTCACGAATGTCAAATTTGGTCCCAATATCTTAACAAACAAACGAAACACAACAAATTTTGTCAAAAAATCGATTTTTTGGAAGATCGGACCTATGGGAGCTATATGATATAGTCAACCGATTTTGTTCAAATTTGGCACATTGCTTTCCAAACGCCAAATCTGGTTAGGATATCTTTATTAAAAAACGAAATATAGCGAATTTTTCTTTAAAAAAGTTATTTTGGCCGATCGGTCCTATGGGAGCTTGGTACAGTGTTTGGGAACTATAAAAACTTTCGAATTCCAAATTTGGTTACGATATCTTCATAAACAAACGAATTATTCATCTAAAACGCTTTTTTTTTGTCGAGGTCGTCTTAAACACCCCCATGGGAGCTATATAATTTATCCCCGATATCAAAAAAATAAAATAAACTTGCCTCCTATGGAATAAGATGGGATCTAATGTGAAAGTTTGATAACTCTAGCTCTTACCATCTCTGAGATCTAGGCGTTCACACAGACGGACGGACGGACGGACGGACGGACAGACGGACAGACGGACATGGGTATATCGACTTCTCTATTCACCCTGATCATATTTTAGGTAACTTTGGGGTGTCTCCGACGTCTCCTTCTATATGTTACATACATTTTCGGCTTGCACAAACTTAATATACCCTTTGTACCATACGGTACAGGGTATAAAAATCTGGCAGAAGCCCATCGATCTTCAGAAAAACAAAACTTAAAAAATTAATTAATTAAAATTAATTTGATAAATAAAAAATTTTCACAGAAAAAAATATAACACTGCTATAAAAAAAACGAATGTGAAAATCGGGAAAAAGTCGAAGAAAACAAAATTTGTAATCAAGTAGGTCTACCGTATTTTCAAATTATATGGGAGAGCTTTTCTAGTAAAACTATTTATAAGTAAATATTTCGGTAGGTTTATCTTAGTTAAAAATAAAGATCTTTAGTTTAAAAACAAAGAAGTAAATGGCCTATGATGCACAGGTATGTAGGTTATTCCCTGAAGTTAGACAGATTCCTAAATTTGCTAAAGAGAGGGTTAAAAGATTCGTTTCATAAGGACCAGCCCGCGGTACTGAAGAATGAGTACTGTACTCAGCTACTTAAGTATTGGTAAAGACTTTATAGCCAGCTTGTGTTGAGGACTTTGTAAATGTACCGAAACTTCAAGTGTTTTTTCGTATTCTTTAAAGAATAATGAAATGATAATTAATAAAAATTCAGCTTTATTAAAATAAATTAATTTTAGTACCTATTAATTTGTTAAAAATAAAGAAAGATCTTTAATGGAAATACAAATATGCAAATGCTCTTTCATATATTAAGATATCTACGTCACTGTAGAAAGAGAGAATCCTAAAAAGAGTAATTAATAATTCTTTTGTTAAGGACCAGTCCACGGTACTGAAGCATACATACTATACTCCAACTACTTATATGTGCGTGCGTGTGTATCTGTGAGAGTCTTGTCACGCACATTAGTAAAGCCTTTACAGGCAGCTTGAATGAAAATTAATTAACAGAGCACAGCAGTCGTTGGAATTTTCACGCCATTTTGTCAACTTGAGTTACGGAAAATGAGATTGAGTTTTGTTGATTGAGTTTTGTTGCTGAAAACTTTATTATAAAGTTAAAATTACGTTTTTTTAGCTGAGCTTTTTGAGTGGCACCGCCAATGCCAGAGAGACAGTTGCGATAGAGAGAGAGAGAGAGAGAGAGAGAGAGAGAGAGAGTGACTTATGTAATGCAATTAGAGGCAAACATGTTGCATAAAAAGTTGCAACTGTCACTGAAAATGCAACACACACGTATACACCTATACATGTGTGCTTGTGTGTGTGTGTGTGTATCTGTGTGTGCTTGCGACACAGTTTGCATGGCAATGGGGCACTGCTCTTGGCATGATAGTTTGGCACGTACGCCATTTTGTTTTCACTATTTATAAGTCTAACGAAAAACAACCTGATGACATTTTGAGTAAACAGTAGACTGTCGATTTGGGGGAACATCAAATAAATCGATTGGCTTAATAGAGAAAACTTTCTTAAAATGATGAATTAGGAAAAATATTGGAAAACGAAAATAGTCAGGTGTGCTCCGAAAAACGAAAACGAATAAATTTCAATCGTTTCACATCGAATTTCACATTTTTGCATATCTTCTGATAACATAGGGTCATCGAGATATTGTTGTTTTAGATTTTCATTAATAGCTTTCAAAAGACGATTAGAAAGGTATTGATGTACTCTTTCCAGTGATATTGCAGATTTAGTAAAAATTATCGAAGTTACAGGCAACCAAAGTCGAAAAACTTAATTTTTGACTTCTTTGCAAAATTACACATTTTCGGTATGCTTTTTATTAACGAAAAAAACAAATAATTTACAAATTATTTTAAGCATTAAGCTGAATACAATTTTTTTCGAATATTTCAATTGTAAGATCTTCAAACTAGGATAGGAACTGTTGGTGTTATGGAACAACGAACGGAAAATGTCAAAGTTTCAAATTTCACTAAATTTCCTTAAAGTGGCCAAAAACATGTTTTTCGTATACATCTCGAAAACGTTGCTTAAAAAAAAGGTTGCCATTTTGGTAATTCTTGAACCCAAATTACCCCAAAATCACTTTTTTCGACGGCTAATTTTTTGTATAAAAATCCGTCTTTTTGATTTTATATAATACTACTTTCCATTTCGGCTTGATTTAGAAAAAAATGATTAAAAATAATTATAAGAAAAATCTAAATTGAAGGTAGCTTAAATATAATCTAGGAATTTATAAAAGAACATTTTTAAAAATGATTTTTGTATAAAATGAATACACATTTGAACTAATTTTTCCAATTCGTATTAATTTTCTAGCAACTTCGATGTCGGATCCAAATTATATGAAAATAAAGCTTTGGGGAAATATTTTTTTCTCTTATTCTGATTCAATTTCCGGAACATGCCCGAATATCAATTATGCTCAAAGTTCAATATACTTTTTAAAAGAAGTTTGGTACGAAACTATTATTTTTTGGATAGAAATGGAAATATCGATCAAAACAATGAAGAACCCATTCTTTGATTTTTTTTTGTGATGCCGTCTACTCAACAAATAGTCAAAATAATAAGAAGACCACGTAAATCATAATTTACTACCATGAGCAAAAATTTTACGCCATATTTAAATCAAAGATCTTTTGCTTAACTTCCTGGATTTCTCATCTTGAGAAATACAATGAGTATAAAATGCTTACCATCTCTGAGATCTAAGCGTTAATATGAACAGAGGAAAGTGGTAGAAATTCGGATATGCCTCTAAAGACTTCTTTAGATACCCTGATTATACTTTAGATAGCTTTGAGATGACTCCGACGAATCCTTCTTATGTTACACACTTTTTCTGCTGCCAAAAAGTTAATGCAAACTTTATACTCTACCGCCAGAGGGTATTAAAAGTA